>CAUYPK010121481.1:0-18151 GCA_963574355.1 Loris lydekkerianus | reverse complement strand
TATGTACTCAATTTTGATATAAGGACAATTAATGACAAAGTCACAGTGGGTGTGGGGGGTCACAGGGTGCAACACACCTCATGGGGTTGGGTGACAATTATAAGAGGGACTTTTTCTACCAACAATCAGTGTAACCTTGTTCTTTGTACCCTAAATGAATCCCCAACAAAAAAAAAAAAAAAAAAAAAGCATTCTCTTCCTAAAAAATTTTCTTCATCATATTATCTCTCTGCTCACAATTTGATTGCTTCCATGATAAAAATCCCTATTTTAGCTTGTAATTCAAGAGGCTTCACAGCTTGGCTTTTCATTGCCTTTTCAGTTTTATCTGTGCTTATTCCTTGTAACAGGTGTTCTTTTCATTTGTAAGAATTATTGAGGTCTCCAAAGTATCTTCTTTTATGTAGGTTACCCCTATTGATATTTAGCATATTTGAAATTAAAACCAAAAAACATTGAAAAGGTTTATTGATTCATTTAAAATAATAAACATATTACATTTATCATAAATAACATTAATATATTTTCTAAATTAATATCACTCTTTCACATTTACATTCATGTGAATCTGTTTACTACCTGCCTGAATATAATACCGCTGCATTTTTATACCTGGTTCTTCATTTAGTATTGTGCAAATATATTATTTTGGTTCAAGTATATGTACTATAAAGAAAATCTGGACTTTAGCACATGTGTACATAGACAAGGGAGAAGTATTTTAAAAGCTTTACAGTTAACTGCAGATATTTATACTTTTCTCTGACATAATACCAACATTCAACAAGTGGTAGCTCCACAAAGCTTAGCTGCAATGAGGAATCCGAAACTCTATCAATGGTCTTTTCATGCTTTGTTACATTAAAATCCACTGGTCCATTTTGCATCTGAAAAGATTTTATACTTGTGTACGATATACCTCTTGTTATAAAATGAACCTAGGATTTTTTAAAATTCATGTATGGTGAGGCCAACAGATCAGAAGTCAATTGCCATTGAAAAGATAATTTGTTATTCAGAGCTCCTAAGAGGAAGAGACTCTCCTTTATGCACAGGGCCAAGTGGAGAAGCACCAAGGTCAGTCAAAAGGCAGAGGTAGCTAGAGGAAAGAAGGCACGGGCAAGGTGGGTAAGGAGATGAGCAGGCTTGAGGAATTTTGGCAACCTCTGGGTATACAGGTGGTCTGTAGTTCTCCAGTTCCTGAGCCCAGGGTGATTGAGGGCAGGGGATACACACAGGAGTCTGACAGAAGGAGGCAAGTGAGTGTAAGGACTTGAGGTTGACTGATTTGCATATCAAAGTCCTGCTCAAAGCCAAGTTGTACCCTCCAGGAATTAGCTACCACTACCCTTGGCAGGAGCAGTCTGTCCCTAGATCCTCAAGGCCCCAAGATGTCAAAGCATCCTATAATATAGAAAATAAAAAACAGGATTAATACACCCTCAGATTGGTTTCATTTCTTTTCCATATTATGCCAGATATATTTCTAACTGCTTCCTTTTTATTCACTCTTATAATCTCTATGTTTGTTTTACTCCTTTGCACTCCTCTTATCCATCAAAAGACTGAGCTCAAAGCTCCTCTCTACTTTGAAGCCTTGCCTGAAAGTCTGGTATTTAATCAATCATACATCGCTTTGCAACACCACTTGAATTATTGTTCTATGTTGTTGTTTAACTTTCCATGGTTATAAAAATCAATGTCTCTCCAACTAGAGAGTCAGTGTCTTGAGATCAGCAACCTCATTTTGTACTGTTCAATATTGTTCACGTCTTCCAGATTGTCTGTCTTTACTCTGTGTGCACACATCTACAGCATCACCCAGGAATGAGCCTTTTCTATTCTTGGTCTGTCTCTTTTTTTTTTTTTTTTGAGACAGAATCTCACTATGTCACACTCGGTAGGGTGCTGTGGCATCACAGCTCACAGCAACCTCAAACTCTTGGGCTTAAGTGATTCTCTTACCTCAGCCTCCCAAGCAGCTGGGACCATTGGCACCCACAACAACGCCTGGCTATTTTTGTTGTTGTTGTTGTTGTTGTTGTTTCAGTTGTCATTGTTAGTTAGCAGGACCAGGCTTGGCTCAAACCTGACAGCCCCTGTGTTTGTGAACTGAGTCCTAACCACTGAGCTATAGGCACCACCCAGGTCTGTCTTGTTTCATATAGCCTGCCAGCCTGCTCCTTTTCTCCTGGGCTCTTGGCTTTTTTTCGTTTTTGAGACAGAGTCTCACTTTGTTCCCCTCAGTAGAGCTCTGTGGCATCATAGCTCATAGCAACCTCAAACCCTTGGGCTCAAGTGATCTTGCCTCAGCCTCTCAATTAGGTGGGACTACAGGTGCCCACCACAATGCCTAGCTATTTTTTATTTATTTATGTTTTGAGACCAAGTCTCACTTTGTTGCCCTCAGTGGAGTGTCATGGCATCATAGTTCACAGCAACCTCTAACTCCTGGGCTCAAATGATTCTCTTGCCTCAGCCTCCCAAGTAGCTGGGACTACAGGTGCCCACCATATCGCCTCGCTGTTTTTTTAGAGATGGGGGGGTCTGGTTCTAGCTCTGGCTCAGGCTTGTCTCAAACTCATGAGCTCAGTCAATCCACCTACCTCGGCCTCCCAAAGTGCTAGGATTACAGGCATAAGCCACCTCGCCTGGCCAGCTTAGCTATTTTTTGGAGACGTGTCTCACTCTTGCTCAGGCTGGTCTCAGGTGATCCACCTGCCTCAACCTTCCAAAGTGCGAGGATTATAGGCATGAGCCACTGCACCCAGCAGGTTCTTGGCTTCATGAATGACCACACTCAGTGGTCTCTCTGCAGCATTTTCCTTTAGATTAGGTGGATGCTTAATTTTGCCCCTTTGGTCCTGCTCTTATCTTTATTTCTCAGCTAGAGGCTGTACTTATTTCTCAGATCATGTTTATTCCTCATTGTACGGCCCCTGTACATCTCCTGAGATCTTTCCTCAGCTTTCCTTTGAGATGTGGGAAGAACGAAACAGACACAAGTCTCTAATTATTATATACACGTGTGCAGAACTATGGTTTCAAAGTCTTGTGAGGCACAATTGTTTTCAGTGATTTGAAATCTTTTATATTACCCATGGCTGTGTCATTAAAACAATCAACACTTTAAATAGGCTCTTCCATGTTCCTCTCTCTGTGTGTCTTAAAAAGTTAAGATAATTTGTGAAAAATATAAAAACATTTTTTTCATTGTCTTGCATGTCATACAAATCTTTGCCTAAAAAAGCTGGAAAGATATCTTAACTTTCTTTGCTTTGGCTAAATCAGCCTGATTTGAAAGACTATTATGAAACAAATATTAACACTTCATAAATGTCATTATAATGAAAAACAGTATCAACCACAAAATTATGATCAAGTATTTAGAAACCATCCTTTCTACAGTTAGATTACATCTAGTCAATAGGCTTTCTGAAAAAAGTATTTGGGAACTAAAGAAGAGATACATTTCCCATTTGTCTTTGTTTAAACTTCCAAATACTTTTATGAATACAAAGATCATGACCATTTTATTTTCTTTTGTTTTTGAGACACAGTTAACTCTTGGGCTTAAGCAATTCTCTTGCCTCCACCTCCCAAGTAGCTGGGACTACAGGCACCTGCCACAATGCCTGGCTATTACTTGGTTGCAGTTGTCATTGTTCTTTAGCAGACCCAGGCCAGCTCAAACCCACCAGCTTCAGTGTATGTGGCTGGCACCCTATTCAGCAAGCTACAAGCGCCAAGCCTAGTCTCGAACTCTTGAGCTCAAGCAATCCATTCACCTTGGCCTCCCAGAATGTTAGGATTGCAGGAGTGAGTCACTGCAACCAGCCTTTTTATTTCCTAATTGGAGCAAGAACAAGGAACATATGTGTTGAGTAATTGTGTGGTAAAGTCATTCATTTGTTATACTTAAGGTTTCATTTTCCTATTTATCTAATGAGGAATAGGCCTGAATGCTGCTAGTGCTAAAAATTTGGGAAGCAACAGTTGTTTTCATTTAATTAAGTGTAATATGGAGGATGTTAGTCTCATGACTAAAAGTCCAAAAATAGTAATTTGGTAATGGATTAAGACTCCATACACTGATTTAGAAGAACACAGCAATGTATTTAATTTCATGTAACATTTGTTTTCAGCATCTAGGGTTTTGGTCTAATATAGACCACAGGGAGGCTTTGTTGACGAATACCATCCACTACTTCCTCTAGCAATCACTATGTATATGTCATCTACACATGGATCTTACTCTCTTTGAAATTGCTTATCTTTGAGGATTTAACCACCCTGGGTTTAAAAAAAGGTATCTTGAAGTTTAGTGTTCAATATACAACATTTACATTGTCAAGTTATACTTACTGTCTTAACTGTATCTTTTACAAAGTACAAAAGAACCTCTCCATTTATAGTGCATTAAGATTTGGTTAAGGCTCAGTGCCTGTAGTTCAAGCAGCTAGGGTGCCAGCCACATACACTGGAGCTAGCATGTTCAAATCCAGCCTGGGCCTGCTGAACAACAATGACAATTACAACAAAAAAAATAGCGAGGCATTGTGGCGGGCACCTGTAGTCCCAGCTACTTGGGAGGCTGAGGCAAGAGAATTGCTTAAGACCAGGAGTTTGAGGTTGCTATGAGCTGTGATGCCATGGCACTCTACCCAGGGCAACATAGTGAGACTCTGTCTCAAAAAAAAAAAAAAAAGATTTGGTTAAAAGGTGTCTTATATCATGGCTTTACTGATTATCTTTTTTTTTTCTTTTTTTCTTTTTTTTTGCCCTTTAGACCAATTTATTTTATATCCATGTAAAATATCATCCAACAAAGGACAATGAAGTTTACATCTGGCACAGGTATACATAACTCGAGGCATTTGTAGTCCATCGTGCCCACTGAATAACAACTTTGCTGCTGAAATTTCTTAAAACTTACCAAACTAAAACAAAAGGCTGAATGATACAAAAGGAGAAGTATTTCCATGTAATGTGTCAATTGGCTTTTTTAAAAAAGGAAACACATTCTGTTTCCCCAGACCAGTAAATAAGCAAGAGCTACATGCAGCAGTGTGAGTATGAAGACATTTCTCAAGTCTTCTCAAATGAGTCCAAGGTGGGGATGGGATGGGGGAGAAAATTGATAGAAAAACATTGCTATAGACATCATTAACAAACAATAAATTTAGATAATTAAAAATTTTTAAAGGGCAAGAGGCAGCATTTCAGCAGCAAGGTGCTCAATAAAAAGTATATTGCAGAGGGTCATACAAGAAAGTTGGGGTAATAGGAGGGCAGAAAAAATGGGTCAGCAGGATGGGCGAAGGCCTCGAAGGAAATTCGGTGGCGTCGTTCTGGGAGGAATAACACATTCTGAATCTGGAACTGCCCGGAATCACTTTGGTTCTCGTGTATTTACATCTTTGAAGACCACGATCGAAGCAATATTTCCACAATGATAGCAGTAATTAGGAGCAGACCATACTGTCACGAGCTTCTCATCAAACATAAATTTATAGCCTTTGAGCACTAGTTGATGTGCTCTGCAGATCAGTTTTAAGTTGTTGATATGAACAAATTCATTTGTGACTTTTGCTCCAAAAAACCAACCTGCTCCTCTAGGACTGATGGCCCAAGTGTCCACATCTTCAGGATCTGACCAAACAAGGTCACAAAATGCCCCTTTGTGAGGAATTTCCTGATTCTGTTCAATGGTCCTAATTTGATCCAGTGTTTTGATATCAGGAGATAAACCACCATGAACACATAAAATCTGCTCATCTATTAAAGCTGCTACAGTGAGCATGTCAAAAACTTTGGTGCAGTATCTCCAAGCATTAGCATTTCTGTATTTGGTTTGGCACTCATCATAAAACCCATACACCTGTGTTATTTGTCTACTCTCATGATTTCCTCATAAAAGTCTAATACGGTCAGGCCATTTAGCCTTTCATGCAAGAAGGTAAGTGAAGGTCTCCAAACTATAGTAACCTCTGTCTACAAAATCACCCATAAATACGTAGTTTGTGTCAGGAACCTGACCTCCAGTTCTGAATAGTTCACAAAGGTCATAAAACTGTCCATGTATGTCTCCACACACTGTTACTGGTGTTGATACTGGCTGAACATTTGATTCTTCCTAGAGCAGGTCACAAACATAGTCACACAGCTGCTGAAGGTCGTTCTCGGGCAGGTACTTGCACAGCTGTGCTATCTCCACATATTTGTCTAGGTCTAGCGGCGCCGTTTTAAGAATAACGAGCCACAGCAGAAATTGCGGGGTGGCAGCGGCGGAGGCCGAAGCCTTTACTGATTATCTTTATAGTTATATGGTGCTTACTGTTAAAATGAAGATTATTATGCTTGATTTTACTAAATTTTTATGATAAGAAAGTGAAATAATGTGGCAGCATTTTGAAAAATAATGCCATATATGTATGAGCTAAAGTTTATAAACTCTGATCATTTTCTTTCTTAGTAATCTTTTTTTATTTTTCAAATTGTCACCCTGAATAGAGTGCCATGACATCATAGCTCACAACCACCTCCATCTCTTGGGCGCAAGTGATCCTCATGCCTCAGTTTTTCTATTTTTAGTAGAGATGGGATCTCGCTTTTTGCTCAGGCTGGTCTCGAACTCATGAACTCAAGCTATCCACCCACCTCAGCCTCCCAGAGTGCTAGGATTACAGGAATGAGCCACCACATCCTTCTTAAGTTACAGCCTTAATTATTTGACCTATTTTCACACAGTAGACCCCAATACTGTTTATCGCTCTGATGCTATGTTACTGTTTTTTTTCAAGAGTCATTATAGTCTTTTTTTTTAGACAAAATCTTTTTTTTTTTTTTTGCCGTTTTTGGCTGGGGCTGGGTTTGAACCTGCCACCTCCAGCATATGGGGCCAGTGCCCTACTCCTTTGAGCCACAGGCACTGCCTGAGACAAAGTCTTACTAGAGTGCCCTGGAGTCATAGGTCACAGTAACCTCAAACTCTTGGGCTCAAGTGATTCTCTTGCCTCAGCATCCCAGGTACCTGGGACAATAGACAATAGGCACTTGCCACAATGCCCAGCTATTTTTTTTTTTTTTTTTTTGCAGTTTTTGGCCGGGGCTGGACTTGAACCCGCCACCTCAGCATATGGGGCCAGTGCCTTACCCCTTTGAGCCACAGGTGCTGCCCAAATGCCCAGCTAGTTTTAGAGATGCGGGTCTCTCTCTGGCTCAGCCTGGTCTCAAACCAGTCAGCTCAGGCAATCTACCCACTTTGACCTTCCAGAGTGCTGGGATTACAGGTGTGAGCCACCACACCTGGCCCCATTATAGTCTTTCTGAGGTTCCCTACAACTAGGGCCTGAAAAGATATTTCCATACCTTATAAAAGTGGTTTTGTAGAAGAGTGTTTCTGTGTTATTTTTAAATGTCTTCTCTGTTTAAAAAATCTTAAGTATTTTTTTAAAAATCTTTAATATAATAGAAGCTCCATAAGTTGACCATCCAAGGGATTGTCACAAACAGGTCAATATACAGAGGTGGTCAACATAAGGAACTAGGCCTATTGTTTTGATATGTTCATGTGGTGCATGTCTGGTCTGTGAAAATCAGGTCAGCTTAAGAAGGTGGTCACTGGGCGGTGCCTGTGGCTCAAAGGGATAGGGTGCCAGCCCCATATACCGGAGGTGGCGGGTTCAAACCCGGCCCTGGCCAAAAACTGCAAAAGAAAAAGAAGGTGGTCACTGTAGAGAGGTGGTGACTGTAGGGAGGCAGTCAGCTATGGAGGGTCTGCTGTACTTCCAAGTGTAGAAGGAGGTCCAGCACCGCATGTGCTTGTCAAACAGCTCAGTGATGTCACTTGCTATTTGTGACACTTCCACTTTAGTATCCAACCATGTTTGAATTTATCATTCAACTTACTGAATTAGGCAGTTTAACCTACTACGGTTATAAATATAGTAAAATGCCTCCCAAACTCTTTTCAGTTCTTGTCTTTTATCTTTTCCTATAGTGATTGGATAAGATTGATCTCTGTAGGAAGAAGTAATTTGACGTACCTTTCTGTCTACGCTGACCCTATAATTACAAACTCCTCTTCCCTTGTTTTGTTTTTTTTTTTTTTTTTTTTTAAAGAGACGGAGTCTCACTTTATCGCCCTTGGTAGAGTGCTGTGATGTCACAGTTCACAGCAACCTCCAGCTGTTGGGCTTAGGCTATTCTCCTGCCTTAGCTTCCCAAGTAGCTGGGACTACAGGTGCCCGCCACAATACCCAGCTATTTTTTTGTTGCAGTTTGGCCAGGGTTGGGTTTGAACCTGCTACCCTCGGTATATGGGGCCAGTGCCCTACTCACTGAGCCACAGGTACCGCCCATTATTATTATTATTTTTTTTACTGCACACATCATTATTACAGATTTCTCTTTCCATTTATTTGTTCTTTTTCCTTTTTGAGACAGAATCTCACTTTGTCATCCTGCGTAGAGTGCCATGAAATCATAGCTCCCAGCACCCTCAAACTCTTAGGCTCAAGCAATCCTCTTGCCTCAGCCTCAAAGTAGCTGGGACTGCCACAACACAGGTGCCTGCCATGGTACAAGTGCATGCCACAACACCTGATTATTTTTAGAGACAGGGATCTCACTCTTGTCCAGGATGATCTTGAACTCCTGAGTTCAAGCAATACACTCACTTCAGTCTCTCAGAGTGCTAGGATTACAGGCTTGAGGCCCTAGGCTATCTTTCTACTTACTCCTCCAATTATTTCAGCTGCTAAAATTGTTAATAATCTTCATCATTTAAGATACGCTTGTTTGTGCTCTCATTCATTCACTTTCTCCGAATTTCTCTCCCTGATCAAATAAAGGTTTGGTGAGCCACGGCTGCAGTAATGTGTACCAGTAAAAGATTTTGATTCCCAGGAAGACTGGAAACATAAACCTGACAGCAAAGCTAGAATAAGCCAGGAGGAGGGTGAACTGTGTAAATGATTGCTCAATACTGAGGGTGACAGGCTCGAACCTGGCCCCAGCCAGCTAAAACAACAGTGGCAACGGCAAAAAAATAGCTGGGCGTTGTGGCGAGCGCTTATAGTCCCAGGTACTTGGGAGGCTGAGGCAAGAGAATCACCCTAGCCCAAGAGACTCTGTCTCAAAAAAAAAAAAAAAAAAAATAATAATAATAATATTAATAAATAGCACATCCTGGTTTACTGACATTCAATGACAAAATGAATTATTCAACAAATAAATTTTATTAAACAGTGAATGTAGAATGTGTATATATTTGACATATAACTGGTGTATTATTTATATGACTTTGTAAGATAGATAGACTGGGTAGAAATGTTTTAAATTTTGGCCAGATTAGGTCCCCGAAATCTGTTTCAAAGTTTGCCTGTTTCATTCTTAGGACCAGTCAGTTGATTGAGCGTGAAGCAATGACGCCATCTACTGTGCAGACCATGGTAATGAGGATCACAAAGGAAAATGAACAAATACAGTAATTCTTCAGCTTTAAACAAATCATGAACCTAATCTATCCCCCACTGTTGAATTGTACTTCCTACAAAAAGAATTACTTAATAGAATCAACCAGTTCATCTAGGAGTCCTGTGAACTTTTAAGATAACCTTCCTTCCAATTTTTTTTCTCTAAAACACATATATAAGTGTGCACACATATAATTTCTTGAATGTATACATTTTTTCCACCTTTTTAACATGACCAATACATTTTATTATCTCTTTTGTTTATCCTTTACTTTCCAAGATTACTTTTTTCATAAGCTATTTTCAAAATGACTTTTTTTCTAGACTGTCTATATAGTTTCTTTCTATTTTTACTAAAGACTCAACCTATCCAATTTACAAGAATTTGGTTTAAGATCATAGTTCTCTCTCATAACCAGATGCATTCCCAACATCAATTTTGTTGGGTTAACTACCCTCAACTAGGCAACTAAAATATTTCCAACTGGTACATATGAAAATACCTTTGTCTATCCTCAGCCAAGACTCAGAATTTCCCTTTTTCTATGTATTGTCTTCTATTAATTATAGTCACAAATCACTCTGTCCTTGATACAGGGTTCCCCCATTAGGGCTGGACAAGGGCCCCATTTTCCAGGCCTAAGCAAACAGATTTTTTCTCTCCTAACTGCATTCTCTGAATATATGCAAGACAGGAGAAAAACAGTTTTTCCAGTATTTCATGTAAACTGGACTCCCTCTTGTTTTGCCAGAGCTGGAGGGACTACATTAATTTGTTAATACACTCATTCATGCACTAATCAACCCTTCAAGTCTGCCAAGTCTTGGCCAAATGTAATTCTCAAGATCTCCCTATTTACAAAACAGGATATAATCTCTAGACAAAAAGACCCATGTGGAGACTTCCCACTTGGGTCCTCCCCTCTGCCCCCCAGGCTCTGGCTCCTTTCATTCCTTCTAGTCCTTTCTAGCTAATAAATCCTATCTTAGCACTGATCTTTATGGTCCTGTGTGTTCATTCTTGGAATCTTTAAGACCTAGGACCTATTGCAGAAAGAAGTTCCGCAAACATCCTCATCTAAATATAACTCAATGAGGGCAGTGATTATGTTGTTTTCATACCTCCCATCAACCCTTGCCCCAACTACTAGTATTTTGTACATCATAGGCTCCCAATGTTTACTAACTAAAATGTGGGAAAAAAGGCTGGCCATGGTGGCTCACACCTGTAAACCTAGCACTCTGGGAGGTAGGGGCTGGTGGATTGCTTGAGCTCAGGAGTTCAAGACCAGCCTGAGTAAAAGTGAGACCCCCTTCTCTACTAAAAATAGAAAAACTGAGGCAAGAGGATCACTTAAGCCCGAGAGTTGGAGGTTGCTGTGAGCTATGATGCCACAGTATTCTACCCAGGGCAACAGCTTGAGACTTGGTCTCAAAAAAAATTTTTTTTTTGTGAAAAGAGTAATGCCCCAGGCTCAGTGCCTATAGCCCCAGCCACATGCAGCAAGGCTGGGGAATTCGAACCCAGCCCCAACCGAGCATTAAGGAGAACAGAATGCTCTGAAATAACAAAAAAATAAACAGGCATTGGTTTGGCACCTGTGGCTCAAGCGGCTAAGGTGCCAGTCACATACACCTTAGCTGGCGGGTTCAAATCGAGCCTAGGCCCACCAAACAACAATGACAGTTGCAACCAAAAATAGCTGGGCCTTGTGGCAGGCGCCTGTAGTCCCAGCCACTTGGGAGGCAGAAGCAAGAGAATCGCTTAAGCTCAGGAGTTGGAGGTGGCTGTGAGCTGTAATGCCACAGCACTCTACTCTTTTTTTTGAGGCCCTGTCTCAAAATAAATAAATAAATAAAATAAAATAAAATAGCCAAGCATTGTGGTGGGCACCTGTAGTCCCAGCTACTTGGGAGGCTAAGGTAAGAGAATTGCTTGAGCCCAAGAGTTTGAGGTTGCTGTGAGCTACTATGCTACGGCACTCTACTCAGGGTGACAAAGTGAGACTCTGTCTCAAAAAAAGAAAGAAAGAAAGAAAGAAAGAGAGAAAGCTAGATAAGATGTGCTGGGTACATGGAACTGAAGTAACCAGGCCTTTATTGTGAGATTTTATGTTTATCTGGCTAGAGGCTTAGCTGTGTTTACTACTTATTATAGCAATAAGTGTCAAAGGCTAGAATTTCCTCTGCTTCCTTGTCTTTGCCTCCCCTGTGGTCTTTAGGTTCCTGAGAGACGCTTTAATAAGGTCAGAGGTGTGTGATTCCTTGTATTGTAACCTGCTGTTATTATATGGGAGCCCTGTCGATGTGGTAAGGTTTTCAGGAAACTAAGTGTTCTAATACATATGATTAGGCTCAGTCTTTTGGTGTGCTATGCCCCTGGACTATGAACTTCACAAGTATTTCCTTCCCTCTCTCATCCTCTCTACCCTTCCCCCAGCTTAGGTAAGACAGGAAGGCTAGAAGGAGCTGGCATTGGTTAATCTCTTGTAGAATAGTTTCTCTTATTGGCCACGTTAAGGAGAACAGAATTCTCTGATGTAATTCAAAATTGTTTCTTTTCCCTTCCCTCCACCAGAAACACAAGAGAATCCCCCCCCCCCCAATATTCATAGTGAAAATCAGGTCAAACTCCAGTGGTTAAACTAACAAAAGTTTGGGGTCTCCCCTATGACTGGTCCCCCTCTCCCCCCTGGAGTCTTTAACTTTCAGATTTGTCCACACTGAGCCAGCAATTTGTCAATTACAGTTCAGGTTGTCCTACCCCTGCCCCTGGTTCCTGAGAAAGTTTCGGCTCCTGGGTTTTTGCTCCATCCAGTAAGTTGCAATTCTCTGTACCCCCCTATCTTTCTCTCCAATTTTAGAGGCAGTGGTTTGACTTATGGCCTCAGTTATCTGATAAATCTAAGAAGAGTTGTTGGTTTTCTGTTTGTTAAGCTTTTTTTCTTGTTGTGTGGATGGAAACGGTGAGTTCTACGCTTCCATGATGGAACAGGAACCAGAAGACATCTCTCTTTTTCTGTCTCTTTAGTCTAAGTACCACAATGTTTTGGACCAAGATACTAGAAACTTTGGAATAAGCTGACTCAGCTCCTGTTTTTCCAGTTTGGGGCAGGGGGGTTGGTTTATATGTTTTTTTTTTTTTTTTTTTTTTTAAGACTAGTCAAGTATAGTAATGAGAAAGGGAGAAAGAGCAGAACAAGGGTTTGTTCTGTACCTGACTGTGAACAATCAGTTGAGGTAACACACTACCTTTGGTCAACTTTTCTAGTTTTTTTGTTTTTTGAGACAGAGTCTCACTTTGTTGCCCCAGGTAGAGTATAGTGGTGTTAGCACAGCTCACTGCAACTTCAAATTCCTGAGCTTAAGCAATCCTCCTGTCTCAGCCTCCAGAGTAACTGAGAATACAGGTGTTTGCCACAATGCCCAGGAAATTTTTCTTATTTTTTGTAGAGACAGGGTCTTGCTGTTACTCAGGCTGGCTTCAAACTCTTGAACTCAAGGAATTCTCCTGCCTTGGCCTCCCAGAGTGCTAGGATTACAGGTATGAGCAAGCATTGACCTTTTCCAGTTTCTTTTTTTTGCTTTTTTTTTTTTGAGACAGAGTCTCAAGCTGTCACCCTGGGTAGAGTGCTGTAATGTCATAGCTCACAGCAACTTCCAACTTGAACTCAAGTGATCCTCTTGCCTCAGGTTTTTTTTTCTTTTTTTAGTAGAGAGGGAGGTTTTGCTTTTGCTCAGGCTGGTCTCGAACTTGTGAGCTCAAGCAATCTACCCACCTTGGAATCCCAGAGTGCTGGGATTATAGGCGTGAGCTACCGTCCTGGGCCTCCAGTTTTTTTTGTTTTGGGTTTTTTTTTTTTTTGAGACAGAGTCTTATTCTGTTGCCCAGGGTAAAGTGCCATGGCTGTCATCATAGCTCACAGAATTCTCAATTGCCTGGGTTCAAGTGTTCATCTTTCCTCAGCTGCCAAAGTAACTGGGACTATAGGCATGTGCCCCCACACCCAGTTAGTTTTTCTTTTTTTTTTAATAGTTTTTGGCCAGGACTGGGTTTGAAACCACCATCTGTGGCATATGTGGCTGTGCCCTACCTCTTTGAGCCACAGGCACCGCCCTGGTTTTTCTATTTTTATTAGAGATGGGATTGCGCCCTTGCTCAGGCTGGTCTTTTTTTTTTTTTTTTTTGCAGTTTTTGGCAGGAGACGGGTTTGAATTTACCACCTCTGGTATATGGGCGGCCAACGCCCTACTCCTTGAGCCACAGACGCTGCCCTCAGGCTGGTATTGAAATCCTGAGCTCAAGCAATCCACCTGCCTCTGCCTCCCAGAGTGCTACCATTACAGGCATGAGCCACTTCCCTGGCACTTTTCCAGCTTTTTTAAATCTTTTTTTTTTTTTTTTTATTTGAGACAGAGCCTCAAGCTATCACCCTGGGTAGAGTCCCGTGGAGTCACAACTCACAGCAACCTCCAACTCCTGGGCTCAAGGGATCCTCCTGCCTCCGTCTTCCAAGTAGCTGGGACCACAGGTGCCCGCCACAACCTCCGGCTATTTTTTGGTTGCAGCCGTCATTGTTTGGCGGGCCCAGGCTGGATTCGAACCTGCCAGCTCAGGTATATGTGACTGGTGCCTTAGCCGCTTGAGCTACAGGCACCGAGCCTAAATCTTATTTTTTAATTTCTTTCCTCAAACTCTTTTTTTTTTTTTCCTTTCCTTTCCTTTGGCATTGGCTCCATATAGCACAGGCTTCCATTTCCTCCATCCTTTCCAGTAGTTAGTTATTCCTCTTGAAAAAGAACAATGTTAGGGAGTGAGATGGGGCTGGAATCTCCTCCATACTCTGTTACCGAGTTACCAACCGGTAAAGCTACAACTTTCCCAGAGAGAGGGAGACTTGTTCTTCCAGTTATCCAAAGACATCATATGGGCTAGTCTACCCCTCAACACATAATCTACTTATTTACTCTTAAATACCACCTTTGTGGTTTTGTTCTCTTATTTGAGATCTACTAAATTTTGCCTGCTACAGAAAGGTCAAACTGGGGTGTGATTGTCTCTGGCAAATGACTTGTTTTTCTCTATGTAGCAACTTTAGTTTCATGGCTTAAAGCCTCAGTTTGGGGAATCAATTGAAATTTTTTATCACAGTTCCTGTACTAATTATATAACTTTGTACAAATACCTAAGTTCTAGGAACCTCGGTTTTCTTACGTATATGTATATATTTAACAAGGTTGCTGTGAATATTAAATAGGATCATGAGAGCTTTTCATATGGTGAGTGCTCAATTTTGCTTGTAACACAATAGAACTTATTTGCAATGGTGGATGTGTTTTATATTTGTATTGTTCAATAAAAATAGCTACTAGCCACATGTAACAATTGATCACTTAAAATGTGGCTAGTGCAAGTGGGGGACCAAATTTTTAATTTTATTTCATTTTGATTAAATTTAAATAGCCAAATATGACTAGCATAATATGTAGTGCAGCAATTCTGTGCCACATTGTGAATATCAATTGAAGGACAAATAAAAGTGTCTTCTTCTGTCTGTATTACTTCTGCCTTATCTTACAATATTTCACTTTTCAAAAATATGTGCTTTCTTCTTTTACCTGTTTTCATATTTTACACATCTAGTAATCAAAGACCTACCTCAACAACCCATCTTCTCTAGAAGCATTCTTCAATTGATCCCCATTTACATGCCTTCCATTCACTGAGACTCTCGTTGAACATATGGTCAACACTGCACTACTTAGCCCTGAATATTCCTCTAACTTATCTTGTGTAAGTGCTTGGATTACCCAGGAGTACACTATCAAGATCTGAGTCTTTTTTCCATTCTGTATGCCTCCTTCCAAAAACAATTATCCTAGTACTTAGAATATTATAAATACTGGTTTGTGTCCCCACAAAATTCATATGTTGAAAGGGAATCTTGAATGAAATGGTATTTGGAAGTAGGGTCTTTGAGAGGTAATTAGGTCATGAGGGTTGATCCCTTATAAATAGTAGTGTTGCCCTTATGAGAATAGGCCAAGGGCCTCTTCCTCTCTTTCTACCATATAAGGAAGGATACAATGAGAAGTCAGCAAGTTGGAATTAGAAGAGAATCCTCACCAGAACCTGACTACGCTGGCACCCTGATCTGGGTGATCAGTGTCCACAACTGTGAGAAATAAATTTCTATTATTTGTAAGACATTCTGTGGTACATTGTGATAGCAGCCTAACCAGACTAAAACACACCAAATAACTTTATGTTTGATTATCTTTCCTTTCCTTCTCCAATTCATTCCTCTTGGCTTCCAATCCCTATCACGGTGGTCCAGAAGTTGGCTGAAAAGAACAAATAATCCAATATTTTATTTTCTACATCTGTGTTATTTTGTCTCCCCCACTCCTGCACGACAAATAAAAGCATTTTTCAGAAGCATTACTCTTCTTTGGGCGGGGAGGAATAGAGTCTCACTATGTCACCACGGTAGAGTGCCATGGAGTCACAGTTCACAGAAACCTCAAATTCTTGGGCTTAAGCGATTCTCTTGCCTCAGCCTTGCAAGTAGCTGGGACTACAGGTATGTGCCACCACATCCAGCTAGTTTTTCTATTTTTATTAGAGACGGGGTCTTGAACTCCTGACTTTAAGCAATCCATTTTTGCTCAGGCTGGTCTTGAACACCTGACTTCGAACTCCTGACCTCAAGCAATTCACCTGCCTCTGCCTCCCAGAATGGTAGCATTACAGGCATGAGCTACTGTACGTAGCCTCTCAACAAAAAAATTACAAAGCATACTGAAAGACAAAGGTAGGCCAGGCGTGGTGGCTCATGCCTCTAAAACTAGCCTGGCATTGTGGTGGGTGCCTGTAGTCCCAGCTACTAGGGAGGCTGAAGCAGGAGAATCACTTAAGCTCATGAGTTTGAGATTGCTGTGAGCTATGATGCTATAGCACTCAATTGAGGGTGATAAAGTGATACCCTCTCTTAAACAAACAAACCAAAATCTATTACTGAGTGGGAATTCGAGACCAGCCTGCGCAAGAGCGAGACCCTGTCTCTAAAAATAGCTGGGAGTTAATGGTGGAGTCCCATAGTCCCAGCTACTCGGGAGGCTGAGGCATGAGAATCACTTAAGCCCAACAATTTGAGATTGCTGTGAGCTGTGACACCACAGCACTCTACCGGGGGTGACAAAGTGAGACTGTCTCAGAAAAAAAAGACAAAAACATTCTGAAGAGACAGAGCAAACATAAAACTAGACTCAGACATGGCCGAATACTAGAATTATCATACCCTAAATTTAGATTAACTAATAATTAGTATGTTAAGGGCTCTACTGGAAAAAGTAGACATGCAAAAAGAGATGGGTAATATAAGCACAGTGATAGAAACTAAGAATAAATCAAAAGGAAATGCTAGGGTCTGTGCCCATAGCTCAATGGTTAGGGCACCAGCCACATACACCAGGGCTGGCAGGTTTGAACTTGGCCCAGGCCTGCTAAACAATGACAACTACGACAAAAAAATAGCCGGATATTGTGGGAGGTGCCTGTAGTCCCAGTTATTTGGGAGGTTGAGGCAAGAGAATCCCTTAAGCCCAAGAGTTTGAGGTTGCTGTGAGCTATGACGCCACAGCACTCTACTGAGGGCGACATAGTAGACTCTGTTTCAAAAAAAAAAAAAAAAGAAAGAAAGAAAGAAAGAGGAAAGGGAAATGCTAGAAATAAAAAACACTATAACAGAAATTAAGGATGTTTTTAATGGGCTTATCAATAGTGACATGGCTAAAATAACTAAGCCTGAATAAATGTGAACAGAAGTGTCCAAAAGTGAAATGCAAAGAAGAAAAAAGAATAATAAAAGAACAGACTATCCAACAACTGTAAGAGAATTACAAAGGATGTAACATGTGAATAATGGAAATGCCAAAGAGAGAAGAAAACAAGGAAATTTAAAACAATATACCTCAGCAGTGAAGAGTAACTAGAGACTTTCTTGGGAAAACACAATTTGAGAGAATTTGTCACCAGTAGACTTGCCTTGCAAGAAATGATAGTTCTTCACGGAGAAGGAAAATTATATAGATCAGAAACTGTGATCTGGGCAGCGCCTGTGGCTCAAAGGAGTAGGGCACCACCCCCATATGCCAGAGGTGGCAGGTTCAAACCAAGCCTCGGCCAAAAACTGCAAAAAAAAAAAAAATTTTTAGAAAATGTATTTAAAACATTATTGTCAGAGTGATGAGGGCTAAATAAAATAATTGTTTAAAAAAAGGGGAGAGGGGGTTTTCTCGGACCACCATGGAATAAAAGTTGAACTGAGTTCAACAGGAATCTGCATACTCATACAAAAACATGGAAGTTAAATAACCTTATGCTGAATGACAGCTGGGTCAGAGATGAGATTAAGAAAGAAATTGCCAAATTGTTGGAACAAAATGACCAGGAAGACACAAATTATCACAACCTCTGGGATACCGCAAAGGCAGTCCTAAGAGGGAAATTTATAGCACTCCAAGCCTTCCACAAGAGAACAGAAAGAGAGGAAGTTAACAACTTAATGGGACATCTCAAGCAACTGGAAAAGGAAGAACATTCCAACCCCAAACCCAGTAGAAGAAAAGAAATAACCAAAATTAGAGCAGAATTAAATGAAATTGAAAAC
>CAUYPK010121480.1:0-10565 GCA_963574355.1 Loris lydekkerianus | reverse complement strand
TTGGTTGTTGTCTCCTTAGCTGTACAGAAGCTTTTCAGTTTAATGAAGTCCCATTTGTTTATTTTTGTTGTTGTTGCAATTGCCATGGCAGTCTTTTTCATGAAGTCTTTCCCCAGGCCAATATCTTCCAGTGTTTTTTCTCTGCTTTCTTTGAGGATTTTTATTGTTTCATGCCTTAAATTTAAGTCTTTTATCCATCTTGAATCAACTTTTGAGAGTGGAGAAAGGTGAGGGACCAGTTTAAGTCTTTTACATATGGTTATCCAGTTCTCCCACACCATTTATTGAATAGGGAGTCTTTCCCCCAAGGTATGTTCTTGTTTGGTTTATCAAAGCTTAGGTAGTCGTAAGATTTTAGTTTCATTTCCTGGTTTTCTATTTGGTTCCAAATGTCTATGTCTCTATTTTTGTGCCAGTACCATGCTGTCTTGACCACTATGCCTTTGTAGTACAGCCTAAAATCTGGTATGGTGATGCCCCCAGCTTTGTTTTTATTACTAAGAACTACCTTAGCTATACGGGGTTTTTTCTGGTTCCATACAAAATACAGAATCATTTTTTCCAAATCTTGAAAGTACGATGTTGGTATTTTAATAGGAATGGCATTGAATAGGTAGATTGCTTTGGGAAGTATAGACATTTTAACAATGTTGATTCTTCCCAGCCATGGGAGTGGTAATCCTCTTAAATAAAAAAGTAAAGAGATGTAATACCTTCTGTACAAGAGGAGATTATTTTTGACATTGTGGTCAGAGAAGACATCCCTGAGGAGGTGACATCTGAGCTGAGAGTAAGTAATAACGTGAAGAGCCAGAGGTCAAGCCATCTAGGCAGAGCAGGTGTAAAGTCCCAGGGGTAGGAACAAGCCTGGTCTCCTGCAGATTGGAAGAAACCTTGTGTAAGGGTGCAGGAGCCAAATGGGTTTGGAGATGTGGGCAAAGACCTGACCAGGGCAATAGGTTGCAACCAAGAGTTTATTTTTAGCAAAAGGAGAAATCATCAGAAGTTTTTAAGGAAAACATAACATGATCTATTTTTTTAATATCATCCTGGCTCCTGATTCGAAAGGGGACATGATGGAAGGAACAAGCACAATGGAAATACTGCTGCACAGTCCAGAGGAGAGATGAGTGACAGCAGTGCCGGGGGAGAGAAGTGGCCAGATTCTGGATGTGTTGTGAAGGCACAAGTGATGAGATCTGTGGATGGACTCCAAGCTGGGAATGAGGGCACGAGAGAAATTAACCTCAGCTGAATTTCCACGTGATCCATCAGGTAGATAGAGAAGCCCTGAGAAGGGCAAAACGGGACAAGAAAAGTTTCAGAGGGGATCTGTGAATAAAACTTCTGGTTCGGTCACACTAAGGTTGAGATGTTTATTTAATAGGGTAAAGTCAGAAGGGAAGTATAAGATTTGAGTGTGATCAGCACACAAATAATATTTAAATTACTTATTGAATGTGTGTAGTAGAGAGGCTACTACTCTATGTGGCTATCAAAAATAGTGATGTGGGGGCGGCGCCTGTGGCTCAACGGAGTGGGGTGCCGGGCCCATATGCTGGAGGTAGCGGTTTCAAACCCAGCCCCGGCCAAAAACTGCAAAAAAAAAAAAAGTGATGTGATTAAAATCAATATTGGTAAGGTGAGATTAATAATATTCTGCATGGTTATGGCAAGAAGTAAATGGAGAATATATAAAATATCTAAGATAGTGCCTGGTAAAAGTGGACTATGAGTAAATTGCAATAGAACTAAAATCTCTCTATTGGCTCAGATGTTTTTGCAGCCAGGATAAGTCTCAAGATTATCTCTCTCTCTTCGCATTTCCAAAATGAGATTCCTATAGGGTTTTAACAATTTTCTATGATCTCTATTTTGATAAGCCTGAGTTAATGAAGTTGAATACGGCCAGGTGATGTGGCTCACAGCTGTAATCACAGCCCTCAGGGTGGCTGAGGCCGGTGGATTGCCGGAGCTCAAGAGTTCAAGAACATCCTGAGCCCTAGCGAGACCTCGTCTCTAAAAATAACTGGGCATTGTGGCAGGCACCTGTAGTCTCAGCTACTTTGGAGGCTGAAGCAAGAGGATCGCTTAAGCCCAAGAGTTTGAGGTTGCTGTGAGCTGCGATGCCACAGCACTCTACTGAAGGTAACAAAGTGAGATTCTGTATCAAAAAAAAAGGCATTCTATTGGAGAGTTATTTGGCTCAGCCTAGACTTAAAGCAATAAAGAGTGTTTCAAGAAACAGTATCTAGAGGCATCACCACGGGTGCCTGTGAGCATTGTGAAGACAGACACTGTGGGGCATAATGGGAACAGAAAACATAACATAAAACGTAAATGGGTGAGAATATTGGGAACTTTATTTTCCTTTTGGGAAGACTGTGTATAACAGTAGAAAGAGACAGGGCTTTGGACTTTACAGACCTGCATTTAAATCTCAGCTGTGCTGCCACTTAATTGAATGCACGAACTAGGAAAAGAAATAATTTCTCCTGAGTTTCAGTTTTGTTATCTCCAAATGGCGAATAACATACCTATTTCCTAGCATTCTTGGGAGGATTCAGTAAGCTTCTTTATGTGACATGCCAGGCATATGGAAATTAACAATAAATCAATTCCCTCTGCTCCTCATTTTTCCTCCCTGAAAACCTAACAGAAAACACTGAAACGTGGTAACTCAGAGACACTCCTCATGGTTCTGCAGCTCCCATGACAGCCCAACCCAATCTTCAAACTCTACCTCACACTGGAGTTTTTACAGGTGCATAGGGAAGATGTCAAATTCAAACTCTAGTTTAACAAGAATCTCAAAATGACATCTTCCCTGTTTGGGTTAATGCTCACCATGGGGTCGAGGAGTTGGTAAGCACACACATCCACGTGGAGGCTGTGAATCTCAGCATTATTGTTCACAAGCCACAAGACAAGAGATCAGTGCATTAGACACTCTGAGCTTCAACTTCATCCTCTGCAAAATGAGTATGAAACCTTCCTTACAAAATCATTCCCAGCATGGCCCATGAACACATTAAGAAGCCTACAAATATGGAGACCTTAAAAAAATTCTTTGCCAGGCTTGATGCCTGGAGCTCAGCAGCTAGGGCACCAGCCATATACACCGGAGCTGGCAGGTTCGAACCCAACCCAGGCCTGCCAAACAACAATGACAATTATAAAAAAATAAAAATTTTTTAAAAAGCTGGGCATTGTGGTGGGCCCCTGTAGTCCCAGCTACTAGGGAAGCTGAGACAAGAAAATCGCTTAAGTCCAAGAATTGGAAGTTACTGTGAGCTGTGACACCATAGCACTCTACCAAGGGCAACATAGTGAGACTCCATCTCAAAAAAAAAAAAAAAAAAAAAAATTCTTTAACAATTTGTTACCCCATGAAGTCTTCTTCATTTTTTTATTGCTAGTAGAGAAAATTTTTTCATTGATTAGCCACATGCATTTTTTCTGCTATAAATTGCATGCTTGTGACTTGACTCAGATTTTAAAAGATCCAATAAGCTCAGTTCTCAAGATCAAACTACCACAGGAAGCACCATCTCAGTTACCTGTTCTGAATTTGATTTGGCCTGACTTCATTTCACTATTTTAAAATATTGCAGGATGATTGCTAAATTGAAGAAATGTATATAATCAACAGCAATGCAGATACACATTAATATGTATGCCTTTCTACTTATCTATCTGTAATTAAGTTCATGCTTTCTTAATGCCTGAAGATTTTGTAGAGTATTGTCACTATCAGTGTTCTTTGTTATTACCATTGTTATGAACAGGTGAAATAAACAACTACCCAGAAAAATATGATTCTGGGTGACGCCTATGGCTCAGTGGGTAGGGTGCCGGCCCCATATACTGAGGGTGGTGGGTTCAAACCTGGCCCCAGCCAAACTGCAACAACAAAAATAAATAGCCGGGCATTGTGGCGGGTGCCTGTAGTCCCAGCTACTCAGGAGGCTGAGGCAAGAGAATCGCCTAAGCCCAAGAGTCGGAGGTTGCTGTGAGCTGTGATGCCACAGCACTCTACCAAGGGCAATAGAGTGAGACTCTGTCTCTCAAAAACAATATATATATTATATAATTTCATGATTAGCAAGAAGGATTAAAGGAAAATACCAAAGTACTATTCTTGGACTTATGTAGCCATACATAACAAAGAATAAAAACATAATATCTTCAGAAGGAACAGAGATTATCAAATCCACCAATTTTGAATAAGTTTCTACTTATATATTGTTAAAAAAATAATTATCCATAAATTAACCTTAACATTTATGGTTAATTAATTTTCAACAAAAGAGTCAATACACTACAATAGGAAGAGAGTAATCTTTTCAACAATAGTGCTAGGGCAACATGCAAAAAAATGAAGTTAGACTCCAACCTCACAACATGCACAAAAATTAACTCACAGTATATGATAGATATTATACTTACCTAAGAGCTAGAACTATAAAATTCTTAGAAGAAACTATACAAGTAAAGCTTGTCTAACATTGGGTTAGGCAATGATTTCTTAGGTAGAATACCAAAATCACAAGTGATAAAAGAGATGATTGGTAAATTGAAGTTCATCAAAATGAAAAGCTTCAGTGTTTCAAAGGTTACCATTAAGAAAGTGAAGAGACAACCTATAAAATGATAGATGATATTTGTAAAGTATGTATCTTAAGGAACTCATATCCAAAATATATAAGGAACACAACTCAGTAATAAAAAGACAACCTAATTTTAAAATTGGCAAAGGATTTGAATACATTTTTCTCCAAAGAGGATATACAAATGGCCAATAAGGACAAGAAAAGATGCTCAGTATCATTAGTCATTAAGAAAATATGAATGAAAACAACAACTAAACACCACTTTACATCCGCTGGAATGGCTATAATCAAAACGAAAACAAAAATTGTTGGCAAGAGAAATTGGAACCCTCATCTCTTGCTGATCAGAATGTGAAGTGTTACAACCATCTTGGAAAACAGTTTGACAGTTCCTCAAAATGTTACCCACAGTGATTTCACCTGTTGGTGTGCAATCAAGAGAGTTGTAAACACATGTCCACACAAAAACGTGCACACAAATGTCCATAGCAGTATTATTGATAATAGCCAAAAAAGCAGAAACAATCCAAATATCCATCAAATGAATAATGGACAAATAAAACGCGATACATCCATACAATGAAATTTTATTTACTTATAAAATGGAACAAAGTACTGATATATGCTAAATAGACGAACTTTGAAACATGGTGCTAAGTAAGAGAAGTTAATCACAAAAGATTACATATAGTACGATTCCATTTATATATGAAGTGTCCAGAAGAGATACTGTCTCCATATATACATGAAATATGAGCTGTCTCAGAGAAAATAAATGAATAGATGTGGGATTTCCTAGGACCAAGTGGAAGAGGGAAACGGGAGGGATGAGGAGTGACTTCTCTCGAGTACATGGTTTCTTTGGAGAGTATTGAAAATGTTCTAAAATTAGATGATAATGATGATGATGACGATTATGATGATGCTTGTACAATTTTCTAAATTACAAATAATATTTGTAATTACCATTACATATCATTATCAGTACCAAAAGCCACTGAATTATACACTTTAAACAGATGAACTTCATGTTATGTGAATTATATTTTAATACATCTGTTTAAAAAAAAAAAAAAAAACTCCAGGGAGAGAGGCAAGATTTCAGACTAGACACATCTCCTTACCAGCCACTTGCAGGGAGACAGGGGAGAGAGGACTCCAGCCACCTCTGGTTGGGGGATCCTGCCCAGAAGTGACACTCTGGGGGCACAGTGAAGCAGTAGGGGACTTGAGGAGCCAACAAGAAGGTCAGGAGCTGAGGAAGACCTACACAGAAGGCAAATGCCTGCATATGGGCAGGCGGCCAGCCAGCCGGCCCTCCAGCAGAGGACTGGAGATAGGAAAGGGCTGTTCTGCAGTTTTTTATTCTTAGGCTAGGCTGTTCATTGGAGCTGCCTTAGAAGGGTTTAAATGAGCAAGTAAACTCAATCAGCATCCAGTGGCCAGGATTGAATCACTGGGTGGCTTGGCTACTACCAGGGAGCTACCATTGTTGGACAGGCACACAGGAGGAACAGACCACAGGATCCTAGTGCACAACCAGCTCTGGCATGCCTCCTGAGCTCAGGCAGCCATCCTTGGGGTGAGTTGAACAGCTCCCACACCCCCAGAAAAGCCACAGTGTGACCAGGGGACACTATTTGAAGGTCAAGGCATGCCTCTTAAGAAATCTGGCAAGAGATACAGGATTCCAATCCTGTGAGGACTAAATGCTGGCTAATGGCCAAGTCCTGATTGAAGGCAAGTAAATCAGGAAGACAAGACCAAATCTCCTCAGCAACTTAGATAGTGGCTTCCAGCCCCCATCTTATACAGCAACACCAGCATGTGTGTTCTCCTTCTCCTTTCAACACAGTGCCACCTGCTGTCCAGGCAGTATATTGCAATACATATCTAATTATATATAATAAATATGTAATTCTTTTTTACCTTCTTTTCCCATTTTTCCCCTTAGTTTGTAGTTGTTGTTATTTTGTTGGGTTTAGTTTGGTTGTATTCTTATTTTTTCATTTTTACTTTCTTCCATAGCAAGGGCTCCTCCATTTCTGCTATGCTTTTGCAGTCCCTTTCATTCTTTCTTTCTTGTTTAATTCTCTCCTTTATTTTATCTCTTTTGGTAGAGATTTTTCCACTTTTCTCATCTTTCACACATAAAACTACAACAATGATATCCTTTTGTTTTTATCTTATATAATTTTATTTTTAATTTTCTTTACCTATTTTTATTATTTTTTTCTTTTCTTGGACCTGCTTTATTCTACTTCATTTTGTATTCTATTTATGAGACAGAGCTTCATTCCGAGGCCTAGACCAGGAAGTCACAGCATTGATCTGGCCCTGAGCCAGAGGAGGCCCTGAGCTCATGATCTAGGGTGTCCAACTAGCTTTGGTCTTTGGAAAGATGGAATTGGTAGGTCCTTACTGCAACATATTGACAATTTTTTTCTATATTTGGCAGAGGTAGGGTCTGGCTTTTCCCAGGCTGGCAAGGGGGCTCCTGATTTCAAGGGACCCACCCAGGCCAGTCCCCTGGAGTCCTGGAATTGCAGGTTTAGGTCAAAGCACCCTGTTGAAGACCACCATTTCTCTTCTGTCTCTTTTTTTTTTCTCTTTCTGTCCTCTCCTTTTTTTGAATTTTTTCCTTTTACCCCCCCCCCTTTTTTTTTCTTTATCTTTTTCTTTCATTTCTTCCTTCTCATTCTTTACTCTTCTCTTCTTTCTGGCCTTACATCAAGAGACCACTTCTCCACATAACCACAGAGGCAAGGTCATTTAAAGTGAAGGAGGTAGTAAGAAGGAAAAAGTAGCAGAAGGAAGTGAATAAGAATAAAACACACATGAGGCTCGGTGCCCGTAGCTCAGTGGTTAGGGTGCCGGCCACATGCACCAGGGCTGGTGGGCCTGAGCCTGCTAAACAAACAAACAGAAAATAGCCAGGTGTTGTGGTATGTACCTGTACTCCAAGCTACTAGGGAGGCTGAGGCAAGAGAACTGCTTGAGCCCAAGAGTTTGAGGTTGCTGTGAACTGAGAAGCTATGGCACTCTACCGAGGATGACGTAGTGAGACTGTCTCAAAAAAAAAAAGAAAAAAAGAAAAGAAAACACACATGAGGAGAAACCAACAGAAAATTTCTGGCAACATGAAAAACCAGAACAGAGCACACCCCCCAATACACATACCAAGGAATCATGAGATAGCTACCACAGAGGATTCTACCTATATAGAAATAATGGATATGACAGACGGGGAATTTAAAATATGGGTGGCAAAAACAATGAAGAGAATTGACAAGAAAGTGGAAAGTGATCAAAAGGAAATCCAAAACAAACAAACAAAAAATAATAATAATAATAATAAGGGATGTAAGATATGAAGAATACAGAAAAGATATAGCAGAGCTTAAAGAATTGAAGGAGTCAATCAGAGGATTTTAAAATGCAGTACAGAGTATCAATAACAGATTGGACCATAGAGAAGAAAGAATCTCAGAGCTAGAGGATAAAGCTCTTGAGCCAACACAGGCAGTTAAAGAGGCAGAAAAGAAGAGAGAGAGGCTTGGCACCTATGGCTCAGTGGCTAGGATGCTGGCCACATACACCAGGGCTGGAGGGTTCAAAACCATCCCAGGCCTGCCAAACAATGACAACTACAAAAATAATTTTTTTTTAAAGCTGGGAGTTATGGTGGGTACCCGTAGTCCTAGTTACTTGGGAGGCTGAGGCAAGAGAATTGTTTAAGCTTAAGAGTTTAAGGTTGCTGTGAAAAGTGATGCCATGGCACTCTACTAAGGGTGACATAGTGAGACTCTGTCTCAAAAAAGAAGAAGAAGAAGAGAGAAAGAGAAATCAGAGCACTCTCTTTGAGAATTATAGGACTTCACAAAGCATTCAAACATATGAGTTATAGGTTTCCCTGAAGGGAAAGAAGAATGTCCCAAACACATGGAAGCCCTACTGGAGGATATAAATGAAAATTTTGTAAATGTCATCAAATATTCCAAAACCCTCCTTTAAGAGAGATATCAAACCCCAGGTCACCTCAATACAAACACAGCATCTCCAAAACACATTGTAATGAACCTGTCTAAAGTCAAAACAAAAGAGAAAATTCTGCAAACAGCTAAGAGTAAACACCAACTGACTTATAGGGGAAGATCCATCAGGGTGACTGTAGACTTTTCAGCTAAAACTTTCCACGCCAGAAGAGAATAGTTATCTACCTTTAATTTTCTTAAACAAAACAATTTTCAGCCCAGAATTCTGTATCCTGCTAAACCAAGCTTCAAAATCAATGGAGAAGTCAAATCTTTTACTGATATGCAAAGATTTAGGAAATTCATCACAACAAGACCAGCCCTAGAGGAAATACTTAGAACTATTCTCCACACTGCCCATCATAATAGACCACCAGCAAAGTAAACATCTAGAAACTAAAGGACAAAACCTAGCTTCCACAATGGCACAAAGGATAAAACTAAGCAATGGGACTTTCACAAAATAAGATGAATAGAATACCACACTTATAAATTCTCTCAATAAATGAAGATGGGAAGTACAATTCAAGATGGTGGCCAAGTAACAGATTCCCTGCAACAGGGCACGGTGAGTCTGGGGAGATAAGACTCCAGGCATCTCTGGCTGGTGGGATCTACCTATAATCATCACTTTGAGGATACATGGAGTCAGCAAGGGACTGTCCTCCCAAGAGGAGGACAAAAACAGTGGAAAACTGGCAAGTAGTTGCATGTGTTCCATTGACCTAATCCTGCCGGCAGCCGTAAGTACAAGCAGCAGTGAGACTGCAAACCAGAAAGGCCTTACCTGTGAACTGTTTCAGTGTTTTTGAACCTGGCACTCAGTTGAACTGCCTTGGGGAGAGCTTAAGCAGGAGTGCCAAGAACTCTGGGCATTGTCTAGGGCCCCAGACTGAGGTTCTGAGCCAATGGAGCTAATAGTGTTTGGCTGTGGGCCACGGGAAGCCATTGTGAGAGAACTGCCCCAGCAAGCTCCACCCTCAGGGTCGCAGAGCAAGGATCTGGCAGGAGCTAGTAATCTAGTGACTGAGCAGCCTAAAGGCAGGGACTGAGCTGCCTTACAGCCTTAACCCTCAGGGGCAGAGTGATACCAGTTTTGGTACACTGGAGCCTCGGGCTATTGCCCTGGGTAGAGTGCCGTAGCATCACAGCTCATAGCAACCTCAAACTCCTGGGCTTGGTGCCACCTGGACCTCCATAAGAGCTGCACCATGACCTCCAACCTGTGACCCGCACCCGCCAGGCCTCCGCATGCCCTGACCAGGAGCTGCAGGAGCAGCACAACCCTGAGTCCTCCCTCCTGTAACCTCCCTGCCTTCACACCAGCCCACTCATCTGGCCAGGGACTCTGGTAGCCACGTGCCCTTGGGAGCCCAGCCTGCCTCTGCGCATAGCCCTTCTCCTGGCAGAGATTGCTGGAGCCTTGGGCTCTCTGTGCCAAAGTCACTGGGTGCCAGGCACTCCCAGAACCATGCGCACCACCTCCCGCCCTGTTGCTGGATCTGGTGTATCGCACTCTGGAGCTGCTTCCACAACCAGAACTCCCTGGCTGGTGCAGCCTCAGAGGAACTACACAGGGTCACTCCCCCACAATGATCCAGCAACAATAGGGTGATCCTGCTGGGGTCTAATCTTGGAGAGACCCCTCCCCAACTCTGAGGACACCTAGAGGCATTAGTGAAAAACAATAATCATGAGGTGAAATCAACAGAAAAACTCTGGCAATATGAATAATCAGAATAGATCAATTCCCCCAAGGATCAATGGGGCAGAAACCGCACAAGATCCCATGCACAAACAAATAGCTGAGATGTCAGAAATCAAATTCAGAATCTGGATAGCAAATAAGATCAAATTAGAATTCCAAGCAGTAACCCAAAAGATATCTCAAGAATTCAATGAATTCAAAGACCAAATG
>CAUYPK010121475.1:0-40037 GCA_963574355.1 Loris lydekkerianus | reverse complement strand
ATTAAGTCTTTTGCATATAGATCATAAATACATTTATGTCAATATCAATGTGTTGATTGTTTGTACAAATTGGAGTGTTTACATCATACTAATCAATATAGCTTTCACCTCATTTACCCAATTATAACATTAGGACATTTGTGCTCTACACATGATAGATCCAACTTGTACTTGCAGTGTGCTCCATAGTTGTGGTCCCCCTACTATCCTATACTATCCCTCCCATCCCTTTCCCTCCCCTTCCCTCCTTCATCTTAGGCTAAAATTGTGTTTCATTTTTTATATGCAGTTGAGAGTTATTATAAATTGGTTTCACAATAGTACTGAGTACATTAGATATTTTTTCCATTCCTGAGATACTTTACTAGGAAGAGTATTTTCCATTTCCATCCATGTAAACATAAAAGAGGTAAAGTCTCCAATTTTTTTTTTACTGCTGCATAGTATTCCATGATATACATATACCACAATTTATTAATCCATTCATGGGTCGATGGGCACTTGGGCTACTTCCATGACTTGGCTATTATGAATTGAGCTGCAATGAACAATCTGGTGCAAATATCTTTATTGTTAAATGATTTTTGGTCCTTTGGATATACACCTAAAAGAGAAATTGTAGGATCAAACAGCAGGTCTACATTTAGATCCCTGAGAGTTCTCCAAACTTCCTTCCAAAAGGAACATACTAGCTTGCATTCCCACCAGCAGTGGAGAAGTGTTCCCTTTTCTCCACATCGACGCCAACATCTGTTGCTTTGGGATTTTGTGATGTGGGCTACTCTTACTGGAGTTAAATGGTATATGAGAGTAGTTTTGGTTTGCATTTCTCTGATGATTAAAATGATGAGCATATTTTCGTGTGTCTGTAGGCCACGCACCTGTCTTTTTCAGAGAAGCTTCCATTCATATTTCTTGCCCACAATGAAATTGGATCACTTGTTTTTTGCTTGGCAATAAATTTGAGTTCTCTGTGGATTCTGGTTATTAGACCTTTGTCTGTAGTATAACTTGTAAAATCTCTCTCCCATTCTGAGGTCTGTCTGTTTGCTTTACTTAGTGTGTTTTGGCAGTACAGAAGCTTTTTAATTTGATCAGATCCCAGTAATATATTTTTGATATTGCTTCAGTTGCCCGGTGTGTCTTCCTCAAGAAGTATTCTCCCAGGCCAACTTTTTCAAGTGTTTCCCCTGCACTCTCTCTAAGAATATTTATAATTTTATGTCTTAAGTTTAAGTCAATGAGAGTCAATTTTTGTTAGAGGAGAAAAGTGTGGGTTCAGTTTCAGTCTTCTACAAGTTATCAGCCAATTCATCCAACACCATTTATTGAACAGGGAATCTTCCCCCAATTTAAATTTTTCATAGGCTTATTGAAAATCAAATGATGATCGGTGTCTGGGTTTGCCTCTTGGTCTTTAATTCTGTTCAATATGTCTATCTCTCTATTTTTGTGCCAGTACCATGCTGTTTTAATCACTATCAACTTATAATATGGTCTAAAGTCTGGAAGCATGATTCCTCCCATTTTGTTTTCATTTCTGAGTAATGTTTTGGCTATTTGAGGTTTTCTTCTGTTTCCATATAAAATGAAGTACTAATTTTTCCAAGTCTTTAAAATATGAGAGAGGTGCTTTAATAGGGATCATGTTAAATCTGTAAATTCCTTTAGGTAGTATAGACATTTTAACATTGTTGATTCTTCCCAGCCATGAGCATGGTATATTTTTCCATTTGTTAACATCTTCAGCTATTTCTTTTTTCAGAGTTTCATAGTTCTCCTTATAGAGATCTTTCACGTCCTTATTTAGATGCACTACCAGATATTTCATCTTCTTTGGCACTATTGTAAAGGGAATAGAATCCTTGATTGTTTTTTCCCCTTGACTATTGTTGGTGTATATAAAGGCTACAGATTTATGAGTGTTAATTTTGTATCCTGAGACATTACTATATTCCTTGATCAATTCTAGAAGTTTTGTAGTTGATTCCCTGGGGTTATCCAGATATATAATCATATTGTCTGTGAAGAGTGACAGTTTAATTTCCTCTGATTCTATTTGGATCCCCTTGATTGCCTTCTTTTGCCTGATTGTGGTGGCTAAAACTTCCATTACAAAGTTAAAATGCAGTGAAGACAGTGGGCATTCTTGCCTGGTTTCCAATCTGAGCAGAAATAATTTCAATTTTACTCCATTCATTATGATATTGGCTGTGGCTTTGAAGTAGATGACCTCTATTAGTTTAAAAAATGTTTCATCTATACCTTTTTTCTTAAACATTCTGATCAAGAAAGGGTGCTGAATATTGTCAAAAGCTTTTTATGCATCAATTGAGATAATCATATGGTCTTTGTTTTTTAATTTGTTTATGTGAGGTATTATATTTATGGATTTATATACATTGAACAAATTTTGGGGACCCTGGGATGAAATGGTGTATAATTTGTTTGATGTGTTGTTGGATTCTGTTTGGTAGGATCTTATTAAATATTTTTTGCATCAATATTCATTAGAGGTATTGGTCTATAATTTTCTTTTCTTGTTGGGTCCTTTCCTAGTTTGGGTATCAATGTAATATTTGCTTCATAGAATGAGTTGGGAAGTATTCCTTCTTTTTCTATGTTTTGGAAAAGATTAAGTAATATAGGTACTAGTTCCTCTTTAAAGGTATGGTAGAATTCTGATGTGAAGCCATCTGGTCCCTGGCTTTTCTTTTGGGGGAGATTTCTTATAGTTGCTGCAATTTTAGAGCTTGTTATAGGCTTGTGCAACATTTCTACTTCTGGCTAAGTCTAGGAGGGTGGCATGTTTCCAAGTATTGATCTACTTCCTTCAGATTTTCATACTTCTGAGAGTAGAGTTTTGTGTAGTATTCATTAAGGATTTTTTGAATTTCTGAGGAGTCTGTTGTTTTTTGTTCTTTATCAGTTCTGATTGATGAAATTAGGGTTTTACTCTTCTACTTCTGGTTAGGTTAGCCAAAGGTTCATCTATTTTATTGACCTTTTAAAAAACCAACTCTTTGATTGGTTGATCTGTTGTATGATTCTTTTGTTTTCAATTTCATTTAGTTCTGCCCTAATTTTAGTTATTTTTTTTTTCTTCTTCTGAGTTTAGGGTTGGAGAGTTCTTCCTTTTCCAGTTGCTAGAGATGTCCCATTAGGTTATTGACTTCCTCTCTTTCCATTCTCTTGAGGAAGGCTTGCAATGCTATATATTTTTCTCTTAGAACTGCCTTTGCTGTATCCCAGAGGTTCTGATAGTTCATTTCTTCATTATTATTGTTTGTTCCAAAAATTTGGTAATTTCCTTCTTAATCTCGTCTATGACCCAGCTATCATTCAGCATGAGGTTATTTAGTTTCCATGTTTTTGTATGTGTGTGGAGATTTCTGTTGATACTGAGTTCAACTTTTATCCCGTGGTGGTCCAAGAAAATACAAGGAATGATTTCTGTTCTTTTAAATTTGCTGAGGTTGGACTTGTGACCTAAGATTTGATCAATGTTGGCTCCATGGGCTGATGAGAAGAACGGAGATTTGATTTTGTTAGAATGAAATGTTCTATAGATGTCTATTAGATGTAAATGTTGAAAGGTTAAGTTTAATTCTAAAATTTGCTTGCTTAGCTTCTTTGTTGAGGATCTATCCAACACTGCCAGAGGAGTGTTAAAGTCTTCAACAATTATGGTGGTGGGGAAATCAAGTTGCTCATGTCAGTTAGAGTTTCTCTTATAAATTGAGGTTCATTCTGGTTGGGTGCATAAATGTCGATAATTTAAATCTCATCATGTTGAGTGTTGCCCTTAGCAAATAAGAAGTGACTGTCATTGTCTTTTCTTATTTTGACTGGTTTAAAACCTACTGTATCTGTAAATAAAATTGCAACACCTGCTTTTTTCTGATTTCCATTTGCCTGAATTATAGATGACCATCCCTTCACCTTGAGCCTATGTTTACCTTTTAAGGTAAGGTGAGATTCTTGAATGCAGCAGATGTTTGGCATGAGTTTTTGTATCCAGTCAGCCAACCTGTGTCTCTTTAGAGGGCAATTTAAGCCATTCACATTTATTGAGAGTAATAATAACCAGGTAAAGTTTCGGGTATCGAGTTTTTTGAACATCTGGTGGACATTTTTAATCCTTTTGCCACTATGGAAGTTAGAATTTGATCAAAAGTTTCTGAGTGATTTTATTTTGGTGGTGGAGGATTGTGTTATTCATTACGGAGGATAGGTCTGAGAATATCCTGAAGAGCTGGTTTAGTTATGGCAAATTTCTTCAACATGTGAATGTTATTAAAGTATTTAATTTCTCCATCATAGATGAAACTCAGTTTAGCTGGGTATAGGATCCTGAGTTGAAAGTTATTTTGTTTAAGGAGATTAAAGGTCAATGACCACCCTCTTCTAGCTTGAAACATTTCAGCAGAGAGATCTGCAGTCATTCTAATGTTCTTCCCTTTGTATGTAATGGTTTTCTTCCATCTTACAGCTTTCAGAATTTTCTCCTTCATATTAACTTTAGCAAAATGAATTATAATGTGTCTATGAGAATTTTTATTTGGGTTGAGTTGTGCTGGTGTTCTAAAAGTGTCTGCTATCTGAATTTCAGAATCTCTGGGCATGTCTAGAAAATTCTCTTTATTTATTTAATGAAGCAAAGCATCTGTATCCTTCGCAGCAAGCTCATCACTTTCAGTTATTCCTATAAGGCGAATATTAGACCTCTTTGAATTATCGCAGTGCTCTCTGAGAGAGTGATCCATTTTTTTCCTCCACTTTTTTTCCTCTTTGAGTGTTTGGGAGCATTCAAAAGTTTTGTCTTCAATGTCGGAGATCCTTTCTTCTGCTGGTTCCATTCTGTTACTGAGGGATTCTACTGCATTTTTTAGATCTTTGAAGGCTGCAAATTCTTGTTTTAATGTGTCAAAATCTTTGCTCATTTTGTCTTTAAATTCCTTGAATTCTTGAGACATCTTTTGAATTTCTGCTTTAAATTCTAATTTCATCATTTCCTCCATGTTGTTGATCTTATTTGCTATTCAAATTCTGAACTCGATTTCTGACATCTCAGCCATTTGTTTGTGACTAGAATCTTGTGCTGGGTCTGCTTTATCCTTTCTTGGGGAATTTGATTTGCTCTGATTGTTCATGTTGCCAGAGTTTTTCCACTGATTCCGCCTCATGATTGTTTTTCACTTTTGGCTGGGTGCTCTGGTAAGGTGAGATTGGATTGGGGTTTCCTGGAGTTGTGGTTAATCAGCCCTTTGTTAAAGAATCTGTGACTGATGACTGCAACTTTTTCCCCCTTTAGTTTTGCAAAGGACCTGCACAGTATTACAGTCTGAGACTGAGGAAACCTGCTTGGTGTGGTGGAGTTAGCTGGCTCATTCTTGTATTCAACTGGTTCTTGTCCAATTCTGGTGGATCAGTGCTTCTGGTGAAGTCTTAGCTGTGAAGAAATGCAAGCAATTAAGAAACCCCACCTCCCCAGAAGACAACTGGAATGGGAAAATCGACTCTTAGTGTTATTGCACAATCAGGGTATCACCCGAGAGGGTCCTTGGGTGATTGTCCCAAGGTAGGGGTTCTGAACCAATTGAGCCAGTCAGTACGAACTCTCAGGTGGGAGAGTTTGAAAGGTCTCCAGCAGCTAGATAGCAGAGGTCTACTGGCTGGTCAGATTTGGCTCTCTCCAGTGTTCAATGGAGTCAGAAAGGCCCGCCTGGTAGCACAATAGGACCAGGGGGCTGAGTCTCTTTCTCCACTTTGTTCCTTTTTCCTGCCCAACCACTGGCATCCCCATAGGGCTGCAGTCCTGCTCCCTACAATAATGCAAATTGCCAGGGTTTAGCACCTGTCAGAGTCAAAGGAAGGTTAATGCCCCTGAGGCCCGGCCACTGCCTTCAGTTACCAACCAGTGGAGGAGCTGAGGCCTGCCTGCCTCGGGTGTTCAAAGGCCATTGGCAAGTGTTCCACTTGGGCTCAGTCCAATCCTGGGGGTACCAGGCCAGCAAATGCTTATCTCTCTCAGCCACCGTTCCTTTGTCCCTGCCATTCTGCAGCACCAATATCCCTATATAGTGGGCTCTGGTTTCCTCTGGTAGTGCACAGAGTTCAGGGTGCGTTTCTCCAAGATTAGACCCTGGCGTGATCATTCTATTGTTGCTGGATCTTTGTGGGAAGTGCCCCTGCACAGCTCTTCTGCCACTGTTTAAAGCCAGATAATTCTGTCTATGGGAGCAGCTCCAAGAGTGTGCTGCACATGGCTCTGGCAGCAGGAGCATGTTGCACACAATTCTGGCAGTGTACTGTGCCCAGTGACTTCAGTAAGGAGAACACTACTCCACTGGTGATTCTGGTCAGGCAGGGGCCTGGAACAGAGGCAGGGCAGGCTGGTGTGTGGCCTCAGCGGGTCTCTGGCTGGGTGGGGTCCTGTGCACAACCTCAGCATGTCTCCAGAGAAGCACGGCGTGTGGCCTCTGTGGGTCTCCAGAGGGGCACAGCGTAGTGCGTGGCCTCAGCACGTCTCTCGCCGGGTGGGGCACAGCACACAGCCTCAGTGGGTCTTTGGCTAGGCAGGGCATGGCCTCAGTGGGTCTTTGGTTGGGTGGGGCATTGCGTGCAGCTTGGGACTCATGGCATGGCTTGGAGACAGGGAGGGCAGGAGTGGGTGCAGGCAGAGGGCTCTGGGCGGAGGGCTGGGCACTCAGTAAGGCAGGCTGGGAGGGGGAGTCACTGCTCATAAGCCTCCTCCCTCAGTCTCTGTAGGGGTTAGGGATCTGGTTTATCCTGAAGATTGTTGTCTTGGAGTCCTAGCTTGTCTCAGCAGGGGTGACCTGGAGTTATCTCACTTCTGTCTCTCCTGGGCTCCCTGTCCTCAGCTTAATTAGATATTTTTTGGATGTTATTCTTCTCTCTTGATAGGAGCTTCTGTTGGAAGCTGTTTCCAGTTGGCCACCTTGCCCCAAATCCTCTCTGTCAATTTTAAGGCTTAGCTTAGGGGATACAGAATTCTGAGCTGGAAATTTTTCTGTTTAAGTAGATGAAAGGTAGATGACCATTGTGTTCTGACTTTAAAAGTTTCATTAGAGAAACATCAGTCACCCTGATGGATTTGCACCTGTAGGTTAATTAGTGCTTCCTCCTGGCAACTTGAAAAATATTTTCTTTTGTTTTGAATTTGGACAGGTTTATCACAGTGTGTCTAGAAGAAGCTCTATTAGAGTTGAGTTGACCCAGGGTCTGCTTTCCCTCTGAAAGAAATGTGTCATAATTTTTGGTGATATTTGGAAATTTTTTATTTATTTTCTCTAGTATGGCTTCCATTCCCTGGGGCATTCTTCTTTCCCTTCTGAGATACCTATAACTCATATGTTTGAACACTTCATAAAGTCACATAATTCTGTCAGTGAATATTCTGATTTCTGTCTCTTCTTTTCTGCCTCTTTAACTATCTGAGTTATTTTAAGAGCGTTGTCCTCTACTTCTGAGATTCTTCTGCGTGTTCCAATCCTTCAGCTTTGCTATATCCTTTCTATATTCTTCATATCACTCATCTCTTATTTAATTCTGTTTTTGGATTTCCTTTTGGTTATTTTCCACATTCTCAGCAATTTCCTTCCTTGTTTTCATCATCTGTATTTTAAATTCCCCTTCTGTCATTTCTAACATTTCTTTATATGTGGACTCCTCTGCAGTAACTACTTCATGGTCCTTTGTGGGAAAGGTTGGGGGGGAGGGGAGTTTGCTCTGAAATGATTTTTTCAAGTTGCCAGGATTTTTCTGCTGTTTCTTTTTCATGAATATTTTATTTTATCTGTTTTCTTGCCCTAATTTTCCTTTCACTTCCTCTTGCTCTTTAAGTTACCATGGCTCTGACCTAAGGTTTTGATGTGTGCTTTTGGTACAGGACTAAAAGGATAAGCAGATTGAAGAAGAAGAAGGAAAAAAAGACTTAAAAAAAGAAATAAGAGAAAGAAGAGGGTGTGTGTGAAAGGGAATATTGACAAAAAGAAGAGAGGTGCAGAAAGAGGGAGACAGGAGTAATATTGGTGTGTAGTACAATACTTTGACCCAACCTTAAAAAACAAAACAAAACAAAAACAAACAAATAAACAAAAAACCCTGGGGCTGCTGGGCTGGGTGGTTCTCTTGATGTCAGCAGCTCTTTGCCAGCCTATTCAGACACACTACCCCACCTCCACCAAGTAGAGAGGAAAGAAAAAAATACTACAAATGAAAACAAACCAAACAAAACAAAAACCTTACAGGATAAAATTGGGGGAAAAAACAACTAATAAGGGCAGAAACACTAGGAAAAAATAAAGTTCTAATTGTTAAAGAAGGCAACAATGGAAAATTGTATTTAAACTAGGAAAATGGAAAAAAAGAAAGAAAAAGGGGAAAAAAGGAAAAGAAAACAAAAAGAAAAAAGAAAAATCTGGAAAGAAAAATTTGAAATTAAATAAAACTGAATATTTTCTGGGCAATAGATGATCTTCTGGGGTATGAGATGTTAATCACAATGGTGATACAGCTGTATGAGATGGAGAATAGAGGCCTGTGCTGATTTCTCAAACCCTACAGCAGGGGTCCTCAAACTTTTTAAACAGGGTGAGGCCAGTTCACTGTCCCTCAGACCATTGGAGGGCTGGACTATAGTTAAAAAAACAACAACAACAAAAAAAAAACTATGAACAAATTTCTATTCACACTGCACATATCTTATTTTGAAGAAAAAAAAACAGGAACAAATACAATCACACTGCCTCATGTGGCCCGCGGGCCACAGTTTGAGGACCATTGCCCTACAGGGTTGAGAGCCTAATTTTTTTCTCAGCCTGCTTATCTCTATGCCCCTGAGGGCCAAGGCTGTAATCTGTCAAACACTAAAATCTCTGCATCTCAGTCCCTGTCTTTGTGCTGTTTAGACTGGATTACTAGCCCAAGGTCTCCTGGCCTGATCCTCTTGCTGTGACCCTGAGGGCAAAGCCTGCAGGGGCAATTATCCCACTATGGCTGTGGGGGCAGCCCACAGCCGAACAATATTAGTTCCATTCTGACTCAGTGGCTTAGTCCAGGCCCTAGATAATGCTTAAAGTCATCATCACTCTCACCTAAGTTCTCCCAAGGTAGCTCAACCGAGTGCCCAAGTCCAAAAAAACAAAACAGCTCATAGGTAAGGCCTTTTCTACTTGCAATCTTGCTGCTGTTGTAGTTACAGCTGTCGGTGGCCTCTAACCAAATGAATGCACACTACCACTTGCTAGTTCTCCACTGCTTTTGTCCTCCTCGTGGGGTCCAGAAGTCATCCCCTGTCTCCCTGTGTCCCCAAAGAGATGTTTCTGGGCAGATCCCACCATCTAGAGATGCCTGGAGTCTTCTCTCCCCAATGTCACCACACCAGGTTGCAAGGAAGCTGTTACTCGGCTGCCATCTTGCTCCTCCCTCCCTCCCTCCATCCCTCCCTCCCTTCCTTCCTTCCTTCCTTTCTTCCTTTCCTCCCTCCCTTCCCTTCCCTCCTTTCCCTCCTCTCCTTCCTTTCTTGCTTTCTTTCTTGATTTTTAAAACAGAATCTCATTCTGGTGCCCTGAGTGCCACAGTCTCATAGCTAACAGTAACCTTGAGGTCTTGGGCTCAAGCAATCTTCCTGCCTCAGTTTTTCTATTTATAGTAGAGACAGGGTCTTGCTATTGCTCAAGCTGGACTTGAACTCCTGAGATCAATCGATCCACCTCAGTTTCCTAGAGTCCTAGAATCAGAGGTGTGAACCACTGTATCCAGGCTGTTCTGTAGTTTTGTTGTTCAGTTGTGTCATTTCCTGGCTTTGGTATCAACATAGTGGCTTCTCAGAAAGTGTTGTGTAGGGTTTCTTCCTTCTCAATGTTATGGAAAATTTCTGTAGTGTAGGTTTAAGTTCCTTTTTGCAAGTTTGGCAACTTTCAGGTCCAAAACTGTCTGGTCCAGAACTTGTTTTAGTTGAAAGATTTTTTTATTGATGCTTCATTAATACTGGTCTGTGTTTAATACTGTGGAGTGTTTAATACTGGTCTGTTCAGGCATTCTATTTCTTCCTGATTTAGACTGAGGATGTGTTTCCAAGACTTTGACCATTTCCTCTACATTTTTAAGTTATTAGCATAAAGATTTTTATATTATTCTGAGATGATGTTTTATATTCCTGAGACATTCATTGTAACTTCTCCATTTTTGTTTTTAATTGATCTTATTATAGTCCTTTCTTTTATTTTTAAAGTTAATTAAGCAAGAGATTAACAATTTTATTTATTTATTTTAGCTTCTAGGTGGGAGTCCAATGAGGTTCCATCTTGAAATATCATTGATATTAAAATTTTGTTTTAAATGAAATTATTAAATAGCAACCAAATGTTAATGATTATTTTACACTTTTAAAATTTTGACTATTGTATAAATAAGCTACAGTGAAGCAACCGAGAAATGACTTCTATAGATTTCTTCACAATGAACAATTACCAAGTGCAAAAGAATCTTTGTGTTAGAGGATAGTTTGAGAAAGTATCATCCTGTCCTGTGTGTAGGCCATTCACACAATTTGTGGCTAAATGCCACCACTGCAGAAGAGCTTTCAGAGAGCTTAACATTCCCATCTGTTAAGGCTTTTAACTGTGTGATCTTTTTGGATAGGCTTACTTTCAAGTTAGTCTATAATTTATTAATATATTTAGATATGCTACTGAATATATTCTAGTACTTTTACTGTATGATGTTTTTATTATTATGCATTTTAACATATTCAGGTTAAGAAACATGCTGCTATATGTTTTATAATGACAAAATGTAAGTGATGTTTTATGAAGAACTGAATGAACACTTATTTATCTTTAACTTATCATTACTCTTGCCATTTTACCAGGGGTCTTCAAAAAGTTTATGGAAACTGTGTATTATGAAAAAACTATACACAAATTTCAATTTTTTGTACCGAAATAAACTCATATTGACTTGTTGTAATACATCTGAACAGGATATAATTTGAAGCACTAAGAAGAATAAGGCATCAGTTTGAAAAGAGTGTCTATTCAGAACGATGTGAATTCTACTAAAATTGAAGGAAGAACACACATTAATTTTATGGTGAACCTTGGGTGAAAGAAAGTTGAAATCATAGATGCTTTATGAAAAGCTTGTGAGGATTCAAGATTTTCGGCAATAGGAGGCAGAGCGTGATGGCAGACAGGAAAGATGTTTAGCTCAGCTCTCCTGGAACAATAGGTGAGAGTGAGTGGGCTAGATTATTCCCAGCATGGAATATTGGTGTGGTGTGGCAGTTCAGGGTGTGCAGCAAGGTGGCAGATTACTAGACTTGGAGTGTAATCTGGAGCTGCAGAGACAGCCAGGCAAGTTTTTGCACTGTGGGTGCTGCTTGGAAGGTGGCAGTGGCAACCATCCCCCTCAAAGAGGATTACAATTCCCAGTTTGTGGAGAAACTGGGTGTTGTGTGCAAAGACTGATGAAGTGTGGACTCCTGACTGGAATTTGGTAACCAGAGTGGGTTTCCATCTGGAATGGCACCACTGTGGTTAAGCAACGGGAGAGACACTCATACAAGAAAGATCCCGGATAGGAAGCAGCCATTATTTTAAAATTCAGGAGATGGTGGTCTCCACAGGCATCTTTCTATGCAGAAAAGGTAGGGTGATTTGAGTTTCACCTGCAGACAGTCTTCCTACATTTGGAAGAGGACCAGGATACCCCACACTTCATGGGAGCTGTTGCAGGGAGAATTTGTGAAACCTGCCTGTGAAGAGTTCTGAGATCTGTGGAATCAACAGTTTGGCAGGATCTAAGCACCAAGTGGGTAACCAGGCAACCACCAGGAACAATCTAAGCTGGGAAACAGGTAAAAGACTAGGAACCACTCATGGTATCACCTGGTGTCCAGAAAGTATAAAGCAATATAAATATATTTTTACTAAAGCCAATCCCAACAGCATATATATAGTAATATGTTTATATATATATATATAAATAATTTTTTTGTTGCCTTTTTTAATGCTCTTTTTCTTGCTTTTTGGGTGTTTTTTCCTTTTTTCTTTCTTATAGGAGTTATTGTTAATTTTTAAAAATTATTATTATTATTTTCTTTTTTTTTCTCTTCTTCCCTTTTTCTTATGGTTGTTGAGAGTGCTTACATTAGGCTGTTTGAGTCTTTTTTTTCTTTCTTTTTTATTAAATCATAGCTGTGTACACTGATATGATAATGGGGCATCATACACTAGCTTCATAGACCATTTGACACATTTTCATCACACTGGTTAACATAGCCTTCCTGGCATTTTCTTAGTTATTGTTTTTGTTTCTGTTTATTTGTTTGTTTGTGTGTCTGTCTGTTTGTTGGTGTGTCTGTCTATCTGTCTGTTTGTTTTATTTCAAAGTGTCTTGTGTTTTGCTAAATCCTTGGGTCCACTATTTTCCTAACTCCAATTTTTGTTCTTTTTTATTTTTTGCAGTTTTTGGCTGGGGCTGGGTTTGAACCTGCCACCTCCAGCATATGGAGTCGTCACCCTACTCATTTGAGCCACAGGCCTAACCCTCCCTAACTCCAATTTTTACAGTCAACAAGAGCAAGTGGGAGGGGGAGAAGATGACTGACTGGAGTCAGTTTTCAACAGAAGCTCCCATCTAGAGAAAGAGATAATGCCCTGAAAGAACCCAACAAAGTTGAAGGGCAGGAGCTGAGCTGAGAAAAGAGATTGACAATCACATGTTTTCTCTGCTGAGGCAAGCTGTGACCCCAAGGGAACAAATTTCAAGTACAGAACATTTCCAAAAAGGACGTGTGTCCATCCCTTCCACAAAGAGAGTTGTTTGCTTGCTGTGGGATCTCTACTAGCAAGCAGTGAACTGAGGTTCTCTTCTCTCACCCCATGTGAGCAAGTTGCTAGAGGTTGGGGCTCCTTCTCTAGAGAGTCCCTGGGGTGAGCCTGGGCATTCTTTTGTCTGGCATGAAGGTTGAACAAATATTTTCGCTACCACTTTGAACTCCCAGTCCATCCTTCTCCCCACTGCCTGGTGATCTAGAAGCCCAACCCCTGAGGAGACCAGAGGTCCACAGTTCTTTGATAGGAGAGGGTATTGCACAGACTCTGGCAGCACAGCTATGCCATAACAGTGAATCTGGTAGCAGTGCTGAAAAGCACAGTGGGGAAGGTGTCTGGCATGGCTTTGAGAAAGTGCAATTTGGCAGTGGGAAGATGCTTGCTGGGTGGGCCTTTTTGATTCCACAAAGCACCAGAGTAAGTTATACTTGAGTTGCCAGTGGACCCCCACTGTCTGGTTGCTGGAGACCTTTTGAACTCTCCCACTTAATCTGCATTTGTGTTGACTGGGAAAATTGGTTTGGAACTCTTGACCTGGGCCAATCACCTGGGGACCCATCAAGGTTGTACCCTGGTTGTGTTGTTGTGGGAGTATGGGATTCTCCTTTTCCAGTTGTTGACTGTGGGGAACAGAATGTCTTAATTGCTTATATGTCTCCACAGTGGAGATTTCAACCAAAAGCTACTGATTCACTATGATTGGACAGAGACTAGTTGAATACGGGACAGAGCCACTTAGCCCCATCACACCAAGCAGGTCCTCAGAGTTTCAGGCTGTAGTACTGAATAAGACCTTTGTAAAGCTCTAGGGGAAAAGCTGCAATCACCAGTCCTAGTTCTTTGGTAAAGGGCTGGTTAGTTACAACTCCAGGAGCCCTCAATTCAATTTCACCTTACCAGCTTCTCTAACCAAACAGTGAAAAATAATAATTGGGCAGAATCAATAGAAAAACTTGGCAACATGAATAATCAAAGTAGATAAACTATCCCAAGGAATGATAAAGGAGACACAACAGAAGACCCCTTTCATAAATAAATGGCTGAGATCTCAGAATCAAATTCAGAATTTGGATCTCAAATAAGATTAATAGAATGGAGGTAAAGTTGGAAGTAGAAATTCAAGAACTTTTTCAAAAGTCATCTCAAGAATTCAATGCATTCAAAGACAAAAATCACCAAAGATTTTGACACATTAAGGCTAGAGCTTGCAGCCTCAAAGATTTGAGAAATACAGTAGAATCCCTCAGTAACAGAATGGAGCAAGCTGAAGAAATGATCTCTAACATGAAAGATAAAGCTTTTGAAAGCTCCTAAATGCTCAAAGAGAAAGAGAAGTGAAGAGCAAAAACAGATAATTCACTGAGAGTATTGTGGGACCACTCCAAAAGAGCAAACATTCACCTTATAGGAATCCCTGAAGGAGAAGAGGATGTTCCAAAAGGCACAGATAATCTAGTCCAAAAGATAATCAAGGAGAACTTTCCATGCATGCTAAGAGATACTGAAATTCAGATAGGAGAAAATTTCAGAACCCCAGCAGGACTCAGTCCAAATAAAACATCTCCTAGACACATTGTACTTAACTTCACCAAAATTAATATGAAGGAGAAAATGCTGCAAGCAGCTAGATGTAAGAAAATTGTAACCTACAAGGGGAGGAATATTAGAATAACAGCAGATCTTTCTGTTGAAAGTTTTCAAGCCAGGTAAGGATGGTCATCAACCTTCAATTTCCTAAAACAAAACAACTTTCAGCCCAGGGTCCTGTATCCAGCTAAATTGAGTTTCATTTATGACAGAGAAGTCAAATATTTTAATGACATACACAAGTTAAAAAATTTGCCATAACTAAACCAGCTCGTTAGGATATTCTCGAACCCATCCTTCATAATGAGCAGCACAGTGCTCTACTACCAAAGTAAACTAACTGAGAAATTATTGATCAAAACTGAAGTTCTACATTGGTGAAAGGATTAAAAACGTCCACTGGACTTTTGAAAAACTTGATACCGAGAATACCAGGCTTATTAATACTCTCAATTAATGTAAATGGTTTAAATTTTTCTCTTAAGAGGCACAGGTTGGATGACTAGATACAAAAACTCAAGCCAGATATCTGCTGCATACAAAAATCTCATCTTACCTTAAAAGATAAATATAGACTCAGGGTGAAGGGATGGACATCTGTAACCAGGCAAATTAAAATCAGAAAAAAGCAGGTGTTGTAATTTTATTTGCAGATACATTAGGCTTTAAACCAATACAAGTAGGGGAAGACAAGTATGGTCAGTTCATATTTGTTAAGGGAAACACTCAATATGAAGAGATTTTAATTATTAATATTTATGTGCTCAATCAGAATGCTCTTTAATTTATAAGGGAGACTCTAACAGCCACGAACAATTTGATATCTTCCAGCACCATAATACTCAGAGATTTTAACATCCCTTTGGCAGTTTTGGATAGATCTTCCAATAAGAAAGTACGCACAGAAATTTTGGACTTAAACTTCACCATGCAACAATTGAATTTAACAGACATCTATAGAACATTTCATCCTAAAAAAACTGAATACACATTCTTCTCATCAGCCCATGGAACATTCTCCAAAATCAATCACACCTTAGGGCACAAGTCTAACCTCAGCAAATTTAAAGGAATACAACTTATTCCTTGCATTTTCTCAGATCATCATAGAATAAAAGTTGAACTTACTAATAATATTAATAGAAACTTGCATACTCATACAAAGACATGGAAAGTACATAACCTTATGATGAATCCTAGCTGGGTCATAGATGAGATTAAGTAGGAAATTGCCAAATTTTTGGAACAAAACAATAATAAGGACATGAATAATCAGAACCTGTGGGATACTGCAAAGAGGGAAATTTATAGCATTGTAAGCCTTCCTCAAGAGAATTGAAAGAAAGGAAGTCAATGAATTAATGGGATATTTCAAGCAACTGGAAAAGGAAGAAAATTACAGCCCCAATCTCAGAAGAAGAAAAGAAATAACTAAAATTAGAGCAGAATCAAATGAAATCGAAAACAAAAGAATTATTTAAAAGATCAATGAATCAAAAAGTTGGTTTTTTGAAAATTTCAACAAAATTGATAAATCTTTGGCCAACCTAACCAAAAATAGAAAATTAAAATCCCTAATATCATCAATCAGAAACGACAAAGGCAAAATAACAACTGACACCTCAGAAATTAAAAAAATTCTTAATGAATGTGACAAAAAACTCTATTCTCAGAAATATGAAAATCTGAAAGAAATTGACCAATAATTGCAAGCATGCCACCTTCCTAGACTTAGCAAGAAAGAATTAGAAATGTTGAACAGACCTATATCAAGTACTGGAAAAGAATCAACTATATGAAATCTCCTAAAAAAGACGAGTCCGGGATCAGATGGCTTCACATCAGAATTCTACCAAACCATTAAAGAGGAACTAATACCTATATTACTTAAACTTTTTGAAAATATCAAAACAGAAGGAATACCTTCCAACACATTCTATGAAGCAAATATCACCCTGATTCCCAAACCAGGGAAAGAGCCAACAAGAAAAACAAACTATAGACTAACATCTTTAATGAATATAGATGCAAAAATATTTAATAAGATCCTAGCAAACAGAATCCAGCAACACATCAAACGAATTATACACCATGACCAAGTGGATTTTATCCTAGGCTCTCAAGGTTGGTTCAATGTATGTAAATCTATAAATATAATATATTACATAAACAAAATAAAAAACAAAGACTATATGATTCTCTCAATAGATGCAGAAAAAGCTTTTGACAATATCCAACATTCTTTGATGATAAAAACACTTAAAAAATAGGTATAGAAGGGAGTTTTCTTTCTTTATTTTATTATTATTATTAGTTGATTTTTTTTTTTTTTTTTTTTGCAGTTTTTGGCCAGGGCTGGGTTTGAACACACCACCTCCAGTACATGGGCTGGAGCCCTACTCCTTGAGCCACAGGCACCACCCAGAAGGGACTTTTCTTAAACTGACAGAGGCCATCGACAGAAAATCTACAGCCAATATCGTATTGAATGGAGTTAAATTGAAGACATTTACACTCAGATCAGGAACCAGGCAAGGTTGCTCATTGTCTTCACTGCTTTTTAACATTGTAATGGAAGTCTTAGCTATCACAATCAGGCAAGAGAAGGCCTACAATAATGTATACAAATAGAGTCAGAGGAGACCAAACTTTCATTCTTTGCAGGTGACATGATTTTATACCTGAAAAACTCCAGGGACTCAACTACAAAACTCTTAGAAGTAATCAAGGAACACAGTAGCGTCTCAGTATACAAAATCAGTAGTCACAAATCAATAGCTTTAATATATAATATATATAATATATAATTATATATATATATATATATAATTATATATATTATATATATATAACAGTCAAGCTGAAAAAACAGTTAAGGATTCTATTTCTTTACTTTAGTGCCAAAGAAGATGAAATATTAGAAATTTACTTAACAAAGGACATGAAAGATCTCTATAAAGAGAATTATGAAATTGTGAGACAAGAAATGGCTGAAGATGTTAGAAAATGGAAAAACATACATGGTCATGGCTAGCAAAAAACAACACTGTTAAAATATCCATATTACCCAAAGCAATATACGAATTTAATGCAATGCCTATTAAAACACCACTATCATACTATAAAGATCTTGAAAAAATAATACTTCGTTTTATACGGAATTATAAGAAAACCTTGAATAGTCAATACATTACTCAGAAATAAAAAGAAAGCAGGAGGAATCATGCTACTGGACCTCAGAGTATACTATAAATCGATAGTGATCAAAACAGCATGGTACTGGAACAAAACCAGAGAGGTAGATGTATGGAACAGAATACAGAACCAAGAGATGAACCCAGCTATTTACCATTATTTGATCTTTGACAAGCCAATTAAAAATATTCAGTGGGGAAAAGATTCCGTATTTAACAAATTGTGTTGAATGAACTGGCTGGCAATCTGTAGAAGACTGAAACTGGACCCACACCTTTCACCATTAACTAAGATAGACTCTCACTGGATTAAAGATTTACACTTAAGACATGAAACTATACAGATTCTTGGAGATAGTGCAGGAGAAACAAGTGAAGAAATTGAGCTGGGACAATACTTTATGAGGAGGATCTCCCCCAACTTCCCCAGGAATTGAAGCAATATGAAAAATACATTACTGGGATCTGATTAAACTAAAAAACTTTTGCACAGCCAAGAATACAGTAAATAAAGCAAGCAGATAGCCTTCAGAACGGGAGAGGATATTTGCAGGTTATGTTTCTGACAAAAGTTTGATAACCAGAATCCACAGAGAACTCTATCTTATTAATAAGAAAAGAACAAGTAATCCCATTTCACTGTGGGCAAGGACGTGAACAGAAGCTTCTCTTAAGATGATAGGCACATGGCCTACAGACACATGAAAGAATGCTCATCATCCTTAATCATCAGAGAAATGCAAATCAAAACCACTTTGAGATATCATCTAATTCACATGAGACTGGACCACCTAACAAAATCCCAAAATTATAGATGTTGGTGTGGATGTGGATCAAAGGGAACACTTCTGTACTGCTGTGGGCGTGAAAGCTAATATGTTTCTTATGGAAAGAAGTGTGGAGAGTACTGAGGGATCTAAAAGTAGACCTTCCATTTGACTCTGCAATTCCTCTATTAGGTATATATCCAAAAGGCCAAAAATCACTTCATAACAAAGATACTTATACCAGATTGTTCATTGCAGCTCAATTCATAATAGCCAAGTCATGGAAGAAGCCTGAGTGCCCATCAACCACTGAATGGGTTGACAAATTATGGTATATGTATACCATGGAATATTATGCAGCCCGAAAAAAGAAAAGATGAAGACTTTACCTCTTTTACATTTATATGGATGGAGCTAGAAAATATCCTACTTAATAAAGTATTTCAAGAATGGAAGAAAAAAAAAATCCAATGTACTCAGTGCTATTATGAAACCAATTTACAATCACTCACACTTTCATGTCAGAATAGTTCACAACAATGGCCCAAGATGAAAGAGAGAGGAGGGGGGCTTGGAGGGGAGAGAGGAGGTTAGATTGAGGGAGGATGAATGAAGGGATCACACCTATAGTGTATAATACAAGGGTACATGTCGGATCTATTACTATAGAGTATAAATGTCTTAACACAATAATTAAGTAAAAGAGATGAGGTAAATATTAACCAGTGTGATGTAAGCATTCCTAATTCTATATGATATCAGCACATTGTACCCCATAAATGCATTAATGTATACATGATGTATGTGTTTATGATTTAATAAAAAAAATTGGCTGTTAAAAAAAATAAATAATAAAATAGAATAAATAAAACAAAGGTAGACCTGGCATTCAATACTGCAATTCCTCTACTAGGTATATATCCAACAGACCAAAAATCACTTTACAACAAAGATATTTGCACCAGATTGTTCATTGCAGCTCAATTCATAATAATCAAGTCACAGAAGAAGCCCAAGTGTCCATCGACCCACAAATGGGTTAATAAATTGTGGTATATGTATACCATGGAATATTATGCAGCCTTAAAAAATATGGAGACTTTACCTCTTTTATATTTACATGATGGAGCTGGAACACATCCTACTTAGTAAAGTATCACAAGAATAGAAAAAAAAAAAGTATCCAATATACTCAGCACTATTATGAAACCAATTTACAATCATGCACACTTTCATATGAAGATAGATCACAACTATGGCTCAGAAGAAGGAGGGAGGGGGGGGATGGCAGGGAATGGGGGAGGTCAGATGGAGGGAGAGTGAATTGTGGGACCACACCTATGGTGCATATTGGAAGGGTACAGGTAAGGTCTAATAAGTATAGAGTATAAATGTCTTAACACAATAATTAAGTAAATGAGGTGAGGTATATATTAACTAGTGTGATGCAAGCATTCAAAATTGTATATAAAATCAGCACATTGTACCCCATAAATGCATTAATGTATAATTGATCTGTGTGTTATGACTTAATAAAATAAAATGAAACCCTCCTTTCTGGATTGTGAAAAAAAAAGACGAAAGAAAGAAAGAAAAGAAAGAAAGAAAGAAAGAGAAAGAAAGAAAGAAAGAAAGAAAGAAAGAAAGAAAGAAAGAAAGAAAGAAAGAAAGAAAGAAAGAAAGAAAGAAAGAATCTTGTGAGGACAATACTCTAAAAGGATAGATGAGTAATAGCAGAAGCAATAGCCAACACCATAAATATTTTAGCTTGTTCAACTTAGATAATTCTGACTGAAAAATTAAAGTTAGCAAATGTTCCACTCAATGGCTACTAAAATCTTTGTGCCCAGATCAGCTGCAGACAAGAGCAGAGTATTCAATAGAAATTTTAAACAAGTAGGATCAAGATTCTGACACATTTCTTTGAAAAAGTGTAACAGGAGATGAAACAGCTTTACCAGTATGATCTTGAAGTCAAAGAAAAATCAAAGCAATAGCTAGTGAGAGGTAGAAGTGGTCCATTCAAAGCAAAAGCAGACTGGCAAAGAGAAAAGGTCATGGTAACAGCACTGTGAGCTGCTTAAGGTGTTTTGCTTGACATTCTGGAGGGCCAAACAAAGAATAAGAACATCTGCTTATTATGATAGTGCTTTGAGAAAGTTAACCAAAAGCTTTAGCAGATATTTACCAAGGAATTCTCTTATTCATGCCTCTCATTAAACAAGGATGATTTTATGAGAGTTTTCATGGGAAATAATTAAGCATATATCTTACAGTTTGGATTTGTTTCCTTTTGACTTTTTCTATTTCCTAACTTTTTTAAAGATTAAAAAATCTTTAAAAGGTACCCATTTTTAAAGTTAATAATATAAAAAAAATTTCATTAACATAGTTAAATGCCAGACCCTCAGTTCTTTGGAGATGGACTAAATAGCAGGCATCATCACTTAAAAAAATGTCTTGAGCTTGATGGAGCTTATGGTGGAAAGTAAAGTTTACATTTTTACATTTATCTTTTATGTCTAGTTTCCACAAACTTTTAGAAAACCTTATTAAACATAATAAATGTACAACCATTATCAATATAATGTATACATATTCATATGCAACTAACAAGTGTACACTGTATGTGGCACAGATGGAGATGAACCACATAAGAAAGGAGGGTGATTACCTGATAGCCGCCTGCTGTTTACTCCTTCAGCTTTACCTCACCTTTTGAGTCAAGATTACATTATTATTATTATTATTTTTTGCCAACAGAACTCTTTTATTTTATTTTTTCTTTATTAAATCATAACTGTATACATTAATCCATTTATGAGGTACCATGTACTGATTTGATATACAATGTGGAATGCTTACACCAAACTGATTAACATAACCATCACCTTGCTTACTCATATGTTGTGGTAAGACATTGATACTCTATTCTTAATAGTTTTGAAATCTACCATTGCATTGTGCTCATTAGGTGAAATACCCTTCCTCCTCCTGGCCTCCCCCTTCCTTTCTCCTTCTTGTCCTCTTCCCTTCTTCTTTCTGGTAAAGAAGTTATGGTAAAAAAGTTATGTTTTACCATTCATATGAATGTGTAGGTGATTATGTATTGGTTTCACAGTAGTATTGAGTACATTGGATACTTTTTACTCCATTCTTGAGATACTTTGCTAAGAAAAATATGTTCCAGCTCCATCCAGATAAACATAAAAGATGTGAAGTCCCCATATTTTTTATGCCTGCATAGTATTCCATGGTATACATATACCACGATTTGTTAATCCATTCATGGGTTGATGGGCACTTGGCCTGCTTCCATGACTTGGTTATTATGAATTTGTCTGCAATAAATATTCTGGGGCAAATTTATTTGTTGTAAAATGATTTTTGATCATCTGGGTATATACCTAGTAGAGAAATTGCAGGATTGAATGGTAGGTCTGCTTTTAGTTCCTTGAGTATTCCTCAAACTTCTTTCCAAAAAGATCATATTAGCTTGCATTCCCACCAGCGGTATACAAGCATTCCCTTTTGTCTGCATCCATGCCAACATCTGTAGTTTTGGGATTTTGTAATGTGGGCTAATCTTATGGGAGTTAGATAATATCTCAAAGTAGGATTGATTTGCATTTCTCTGATGATTGAGGATGATGAGCATTTTTTCTTGTGTTTGTAGGCCATGCACCTGTTTTCATTAGAGAACTTTCTGTTCAAGTCTCTTGCCCACATAGTTTGAATTCTCTGTAGATTGTAGTTATCAGACTTTCATCAGAAGCATAACCTGCAAAAATCTTCTTCCATTCTGAAGGTTGTCTGTTTGCTTTACTTACTGTGCTCTTGGCTGTGCAAAAGCATTTTAGTTTGATGAGATCCCAGTAATGTATTTTTGGTGTTGCTTCAATTGCCTGGGGGTTCTTCCTCATAAAACATTCTTCCAGGCCAATTTCTTCAAGTGTTTTCCCCACACTCTCTTCTAGTATTTTTATAGTTTCATGTCTTAAGTTTAACTCTTTTATCCAGTGAGAATCAATTTTTGTTAATGGTGAAAGGTGAGGGTCCAGTTTCAGCCTTCTACAGGTCACCAGCCAGTTCACCCAGCACTATTTGTTAACTAGAAATTCTTTACCGCAATGAATTTTTTTGATAGGCTTATCAAAGTTAAAATGATGATAAGTGTCTGGGATCATCTCTTGGTTATCCATTCTGTTCCATAAATCTACCTCTATGTTTTTGTGCCAGTACCATGCTGCTTTGATCACTATAGATTTATAGTACAGACTAAGGTGTGGTAACATGATACCACCTGATTTGTTTCTATTTCTGAGTAACGTATTTTCTATTCAAGGTTTTTTGCTGATTCCACATAAAATGATGTACTGTTTTTTCAAGCTCTTTAAAGTATGACAATAGTGCTTTAATAGGGACTGCATTAAATCTGTAGATTGCTTTGGGTAGTATGGACGTTTTAACAATGTTGATTCTTCCTGGCCATGAGCATGGTATGTTTTTCCATTTCTTAACATCTTCAGCTATTTTTTTTCTCAGAGTTTTATAGTTCTTTTTATAGAGATCTTTCATATCCTTTGTTAGATAAATTCCCAGATATTTCATCTTCTTTGGCACTACTGTAAAAGGAATGAAGTCCTTGACTATATTTTCAGCTTGACTATTGTTGGCATATATAACAGCTACTGATTTATAAGTATTGATTTTATAACCTGAGACACTGCTGTATTCCTTGATCACTTCTAAGAGTTTTATAGTTGAATCCCTGGGATTTTCCAGGTATAGGATCATACCATCTGTGAAGAGGGAGAGTTTAATTTCCTCTGACCTTGTTTAAATACCATCACAATGGGGATCAGGATTTTAATGTGTGAATTTGATAGAGGACATATTTTGGTTCATAGTACATACACACACGTGTATGCAGATTTATATGTACATGAATCATGTAATGAAAATTGTTATTTTTTACTTAAATAATTTTAACAAGTAATTTTCATTGTGTAAACAATACATTAACAAGAGCATTAAGTGAAATATGAAACAATTAAAATCACTAAAATAATGTTACCCAAATAATTTTGTTTGTTAATATTCTATTCCAATTCTTTTTATATGAAAATTTATTTTTCATCATTGTAATTCTAGTGCACAAATTACTTTAAACCCATGTTTAAAAAAACTAACATTGGTTGGTGTATTTGTGATACATTTCTTATGATTTTAATAATTTGCAATATCATAAATTGAAAGTATGTAGAGTATATTTTTATTTACTCCTGGTGATAGCTGAATTTTTTTTTTACTTATGACTTGAAATTTGATTATAAGATTCATTACTTACTATAAGAAGTAGTATGAAAATTCTCACATATTCTCACAAGCATTCTCTTACTAGCTATATGACTGTAAGTTCAGAACTTAATTATACTTCATTTTTCTCATTTGTAAAGTATGTCAAAATAATACACCTATCTTTTTCTCATGACAAATGTTAAGTCCTTATACCTTTCTCCAGTATAAAGGACATGCTCAGTAAATGATTATTGATTAAATAAAACTATTAACAAATGCATATTTATAATGTTTAACTATTTAAAATTTCAGACATGAGGTTAAATCAACATCAGATTATTGGAGACCTGTAAACTTAACTATCAACCAAAAGATATTGCATTACTTTTTGTAAAAAAAGAAAAATCCAATCTATGGCAGTTGTTTTTCTTTTTTTTGATAGTACCGTAGGAACAGATGAATAGACTGGGTATGGACGACTCAACTTTACCCATTAATGAGAAACTTCCATTGACTCAGTTGATTGCTGACAGCTATTTTCTGAATATTTATAGAAGACAGTGAATGGATGACCTACAGAAAATATGATTCTTGAGAAGATGTCATTTAATGCAGTAGACCATGAAGAGTTTACTATACTTATCAAAAACAAAATAATAATAACACTCCCAGGGCTGTATCTTTGCTGATGATAAAAAAGAAAGTCTGTATGCCTAAAACACTGACATGCCAGACAGATGGATGTCCTATTTCAAAATTCTCTTGCACGAGCCATGAAGAACAGCATTAGCTGACCCTGAGGGTGTGATTGACTTTGCTATACAGAGCAGCAAGAGTGTACTGAATTCCACATCCATAAGTGAGACTTATGACATGATTGGAAAAGTCAAAAAGCAAAAATTTCATTAAATGCTAATAGAATCCTTCATGAAAATATCATAAGGATGCAACATGTACCCATCCATGTACACATGTATGTATATGGATGCATTTGATTGTTGCTTTGACAGAAGAAAAAAATCTTTGGTGTATGACTGTTTCTGATTCACTAGTGACCAAAAATTATGAGGAAAAATATATTTTAAAATCATAGCCTTATCCCCCCCCTTTTTTATACTTCTAATAATCCTGAAAAATTCCCCTACTGTTTCTCTCATTGAGAAGAAAGCCTGAGTAGGTTGGATTTATGCATAATCATTTTATGATTGAAAAAAATTTTATGTTCCTCTGCAACCATCCAAGAGATACTGGGATTCCTTCCAGGCATATCCTAGCCTTCATTAATTTTAAGGACACCTTAAACTATGTAGATCACAGTTACTTAAGAAGAATTCTTGTACCATAAGGACAAATAAATTTTCTATTGGTTACCCAGGCACTTGATTCTATTCCAAAAATCACAGGGTATGGTTTCTGAAATTCTGAGAACTGATACTAAATTGAACACATTCTAGAATATAGTGATCTAGCTTAGGAATAGTTTATGTAAAAAATATTTCAGTATATTATTTATCATTTTTTTCCCTGCTGGAGCTGAAGTAATAAAATAAGACTTGAATAATACCATTTCCAGCTTAAAGAAAATCAGAAATAAAAGTAGAAATTGTATAGTTTTAAATCATATCTTGTATAGTTTTAAAACTAGTCCTATATTCAGAGAACTTGGGAAAATGATAAGGAAAATTTATTTCACATGGAGATTTTGGGTGCATAGAATGTTAAGTTTTAATGGAACCTGGGAATCATGAGTCCCACCACATTGAAAGACCATCTTTACTATCTCCCATATTATTTCATTGTACGATCATTTATCCAACCTTTCCCTTGCTATCCAAGGCAGTCCCATGATTGGAAAGGTTGTTAGGTTAGGGAGGAGGGCAAACAGGTAGCAAAGCAGGTAGAGGAAGTGGCTGAAGGTGAAGAGTGGAAATCAATCAGAATGAAGAAAAGAAAGCAATATTAGATATTTGTGGTGAGAAACTTTTCTCTGGTCAAGCACAGTAGGGAATGCCTAGTGACCTTTACTGACTTGGAGCTCATCATCATCTAATTAGCATTGCTGTTTTGACCCTTGCAAGGTTTTTTTTTGTGAAGGATTCTGGGAAAACACATCATAGAAAGGAAATTGTTATATAACTCCAATGTGTTATGTAACCTGTTATACAAGCATAACATCTACCTGTCAATCAACAAATGGTAGGAAATAGCAACCAATCCTACCCAGGAGAGATGCTGAACAAACTAGTGAGCATATGAAAGACTTTGGGGTCTTCTTCACTTGTGGAGAACAACCTGTCTATTCCTCCGAGGTGTACTTCAGCTTTGCTGCATGTGTGAGATTGCTTTGTATTTGTGGTCACTCCATCACTGGCTTGACTTGATACCAGTACTCATTCTGACACTGGGGACTGAAGACCAGAGAACACCCAAATGGATCTCACAGGTCTGGTTGCTGGAATCACTTATATGGAGACAAAAAAAATTCTCTGAAATGCTCACTAGTTGTTCCTAGATTTATCTCCTAATAGTAGAGAATATTTGTCCCTCTTTTTCATTGAAACCCTTTTTATATAGATATTTTAGCAAAACTATTATGCTTTTTTCCTCAATGTTTTCTTGCTCAGCTAAGCAAAATTACATACACAAGCTTTGTAGTCCAGCTGAGATAAAATTGCTCTTTGTGCCTTCCTATTTGTGTGATCTTATTGAACCTTTCTAAATCTTAGTCTCTGTTTCTATAAAATTATTTTACAAAGGGACTGACCTTATTCATCTCTAAGAATTAAACAACAAGGCTTTCAACAGCTCTTAGCTACTTTTTATTTTCTTCAACCATTCCTGTGCAATGTAAATCCTATGAGCTACAATAAAGCCAGATAAGTTTGATTTGAATTCTTTTTTGATGTATTTTTTAAAAGGTTAAGTGTTTAATTTTTGTAAATTTCTGGAAGTGGAGGTTGACTGAGCGTGTGTTTGTGGTGCAGTTATGTTTCTCTGGAAACTCAGGCGCTGGCATTTTGTCTCCATCAATGTTTTACTTTCTGTTTTGTGGGTTGTGGCACTTCTTTTATTGCTCCTGGAGTTAATTTAAACAAAAAATTCTCTCTCTATTTGATTGCGTGAATTCACATACATGCACACACCTATTTCAAATCTCTGAACATGCAGCAACTTTAATAAAGGGTTGGGAAATTAGAAGGGCTTTACTTTGTAACACATGAAAACTTAAAATTGACTATCATTTATTTTATTCTAAAAGATTTTTGGTTTCATTCAGCCATGTGTCTTTTTGCCACCTCTCTTTTCTTGCTCTCAGGAGCAAAACCGCCAAAATTCCTGGAGATATTTTTTCCCTCATTAGAATGATCTGAATCTGATTTATGAGACTTGATGCTTAGCATCTAAGAATACTAGTGATAGGTTTGTTTCTAATTAATAAATTCCTTTTGAAGGGGAATCCTATTCCTTTTTAAAGGTTTGATCACAAAATAATAGTCCTACCGAGAGCTTCCCGTGTTGCCAATTTGAGAAGGCAATGTAGCTATTTATGGAAGATATTTAAACAAGAGCAGTTTTTATTACTTTGAAATCACTTGCAGATGTTATTCAATATCTTTGCAGTTGCCATAAGATCAAAACTAAGATATGGCACTTATTACAGCCATCTGTTTAATCGTTTTTTGAGAAACTTCATCATTCCAGTTTTTTCATGATTATTTTTGTGAGTCCAAATTCCTGCAAAGGTGAATGTTTAAAACTGTTGTCTTCCTCATAAGTACCTAAGTACTTACTTCTTGGGTACGTGTTATAATATTTGCCACATGGTGGAGTTTCAATCAATGTTGCTTACATGAATGAAAGAACATAATTTTTAAGATGCATTAGAGAATAAAAATGGCAAAAGTTACCTTTAACTTATTTTTAGATATGGAAGCCAGGACCTTAATATTTACATGAGGTGCCAAGCTTTCAAAAACTAAAACCAGTTTAGTTAAGGAATATTTTGGGTATTGGTTAAGATTTCTTTCTACTACTAATATTAGAATAATAACTATTAATGAAGAATAGTACTGGAGTAATGCTATTATTTTGATAAATGTAGATAGAATTTTTACAAGACCTTTCTGTTAGATTTAAACACAAAACTGCTTCTCCCCAGTCAAAGCTCAAAGGCCTATTTGCGTAAAGGTCTGAGGGAGTGAACACTGGAGCAAGGCTGCCTGAGCTCAAATCTCAGCCCTTTCCTCCTAAGTCATTTATTTCTGGGCAAGCTGCATGCCTCTCATTTCTTCAGCACTTTGCTTAGAAAATACAGGTTATAATGCACCCACCCTCTTGTGTTATTTAATATTTCTAAAGCTCTTAAACAGCGCCCTTTCTTTTCCACTCCTTTTTCTTCCCTCCCTCTTTTTCTCTTTTGTACTTTCTCTACTTCTTTCTCTCCACATTTTCTCTTTTTCTTTCTTTCTTTCTTTCTTTTCTTTTTTTTTGTTTTAATGTGGTGGCCCCTCAATGATTGCTTTTTTCTATAATAATTTTCTACTCTACTTTATATTAGGTTGAAACAGGCAATTGGTTCTCATAATTTTTATTTTTGGCCTGCAAAGAGGCCTTCAGAAAGAAAATATGATAAATCTAAATAAGCAGGGAAACATAGTTAAAGTCATGCCCAGTTGATGTTTAAACTATTATTTAGGTTATCCTTTATTTTCTACATGGAACTCTTTTTTAAAAAGTTCCATGCTGAGCAGCATTGTGGTAGCTATACACTGTTATTTATACTATTTTGTATTATTTCTTTTAAGATATCTTTTTTCACATTTCAACAACTCTGAAACTGGGATGCATTTTATAAATCTATAGAGCTGGGAACAGGCATCAGACATATATATCACTGAGTAGTTGTCATTGTTCATGTGTGCATGAATTTTGTCATACCCATTGATACTGTTCTTCAGGCACTGGACTTATATGCATTGCCAATACTACACAATTTAATTATAATTTTAAATATCTGAAATATATTAATCTATGATGTGGCATTAAAATTTAAAGTTATAGAGAAAGGCAAGATACAGGACAGTGTGATCTAATTTTGATATTAATGATGCAAATATTCATTTTTGTAAGAATAACTACAATTCCAGCAAATCTAAGTGCTCTGTGGCAATTGACAGGGTACAGAAAATGCTACTTAAAAATATGGCAAATTAACATTCTCTTCTTTTCTTTCTCTCCTAAAGCAGGCTATGAAACATGGAGAAGTTGCTACTTGGCCTTCTCCCTCCTTTTTTCCCTGAAGACCCTCATGTGACAAGGCTCCTGCCCTATACTTACTTGGAGGGGAAGGAGTGTCACACACAGAGGCCAAGAAGAATCTGACCAAACAAGGCTAAGTTCACTGTAGTTTATTACCACTGAATCACATTCTTTTGTTCTCCAATCACAGTTTGCGTGACTAGCCATAGAAAATACAGTTTTCTCTGGGTCTTTATTTTGGAAAGTTCTCATTTCATGTAAAATTTTATTAAATAATTTTTAGGCTTTTCTCTTATTAATCTGTCTTTTGTTATGGGGGTCTCAGTCGTGAAACTGTGATGGGTAAAAAAAAAAAATGTTACTTTTTCTCTCTAGAAAAGAAAAAGAGTAGGCACTCATAAAAAGATAAAGCCATATTTTAAAGATACAGAATGATTGTATCTTTCACCAAGTGATGAAATTAAAGGGAAGAGAAACTATTGAAATCTTAAGATTATATTTTCTTAATGTTTCAAAACAAAGAGAGCTTGGTATGATAAAAGAACTATTTCAATAAGTATGAAACAAAAATATTTTAAGTGAAATGTGAAAAATATTATAAAACTCTATTTTACAGTATAACTAGTGCTATTTATTTTTTAAAAATAGTACATAAAATAATGATTTATCATAAAATTAGTATTTTCTTAGATTCACTGAAGTAAGGTAAAATATTTTTAATTTGGTCAGTAATTGCAATGGATTTTAGCTTTTTCAAGATATCTGCTATGTTTCTCAGGGCTGCTAAAGAAAGTATCACTACTCAAAACAACAGCAGTGTATTGTCTTTGCAGTTTTGAAGGCTAGAAGCCCCAAATCAAGGTGTTATCAGTGACATGCTCCCTTGAAACCTGTACAAGAGAAAGCCTCTTTGCCTGTTCCTAGTTTCTCATGATGGCTATTAATTATTGGTATTTTTAGGCATGTAGTAAGGAGGTCTGACAAGTTCATGAACTTGTCACCATGCCCTTACATTGGCAACACTGTACAGACAGCTGAGTAAGGGTTCATAACCTTGGTACATCAGTGTCTCACAGCTGTATTCTTATCAATGTGGGTTGTTGTCTTGTGTGGAGTTCATTATTATTGTTGCATGTTTTTGTGTGCTGTCATGAAAATGTCAGAGCTTGAATTAGAGCAATAAACAAATATTTGTAAATTTCTTGTTAATCTTGGCAAGAGTGGAAGTGAAATCAGGGACATGTTAATCCAAGTTTATGGGGATAATGCCATGAAGAAAACGACAGTGTACAAATAAACTAAACATTTTTCTGAGAGAAGAGAAAGTGTCATTGATGAAGAGAGGGCAGGGTGGCCAGTAACAATCAGAACTGATGAAATATCAAAAAAAATCATTGAATTGTGCATCAAAATCATTGGCTGTGAGGAGCATAGAAGACCAGTTAAACATCAATAAAGAAACAGTTACGAAAATCTTAACTGAAATTTTTGGCCAACAAAACATGGCTCTTGCATCATGACAATGCACCAGCTCATATGAGACAGTTTTTAGCCAGTAAACAAGTAACTATATTGGAACAACCTCCTCACTCACCTGATCTGAACCCCAGTGTTGTTTTTCTTCATCTAAAGATAAAGGAAATATTGAAAGGAAGACATTTTTGATGATAGGACATCAGGAGTAATATGACAATAGCTTTGATGGCCATTACAGAAGAAGAATTGCTTTGAAAGGTTGATTAGGTGCTGGTGACATAACTTCCCAAAGAGTAAGATGTGGCCAGGTGTGGTGGTTCATGCCTTTAATCCCAGCACTCTGGGAGACCAAGGCAGGTGGATTGCCTGAGCTCACAGGTTAAAGACCACCCTGATCCAGAGCAAGACTCCATCTCTAAAAATAGCTAGGCATTGTGGAGGGCATCTGTAGTCCCAGCTGCCTAATGCGCGGCCCTTTAATACAGTTTCTGCGGGTTGCAACCCACAGGTTGAGAACCGCTGTTCTAAGCAGATATCCTAGAGAGGCCAAGGGAGCTCAGAAGTAGATCCTCCTTAGTCTAGTCTCCACTGAGACCACAGCCAGAGCCTAAATTTCAGGCTGGTAAAACCCTGAAGCAGAGAACAAGATAAGCTGTCCCTACATTTCTGACCCATGGAAATTATAAAATATATTATAAACTTATGTTTATATTACTTGTTATGCAGCAATATAAAACTAGTATAAAGAAGAGAATTATGAGCTTCTCAGAATGGTTGTAAGAAGTAAATAATGGGAAACACAAAAGACTTGGCAGAGGCTCTGCCATATTGTAGGTACTGATCTTAAACTAGCTTTCTCTGCATCCAGAATATTTCTGGAAGTTCTAGTCACTCTAACTTAAAACTAAGCCCATATATAAAACAATGAAGAAAGAGTCCTGTATAAAAATTAAGTGTAGTAACACGTGGCTAATTTTAATAGCAGTAGAAACAAAATTCAAAGGAAGATTGGGCAAGAAATTAGCAGATATTAATAAGATGGTCATTTATTTCTAGGATAATTATTCTCAGTTAAACCTATTAACAAGTTCCTATGCTAAAGACCTTAAAATTTAGGAAGCTCCAGAACATCACATCATCATTGAATGGCTTTCTTTCTTGATGAACTTAAGAGTTCCCCATACAAAACAGAGCTGAGGTTTCATTGAAATCTGTCTGAAACTATTCTTTTGATTTGCTGCTTATATGTGTGTATCCAGGTAGAAATAATTAATGCGAAATGTTCCCAGAAGTTTTGTAACTTTTAACAGAATCCAGATTCTAATACTTACTTTGAATCTCTCATAATATTCTAGGTATAGCCATGTAATAGAAAGTGTATATATTCTGTGTAGTTTTAAAAATTCTGTTTGATGATAACAAGATCTAAAGTGATTTCAACAACAAATTCAGACATTATGTCTTCATTTATGGGGCTTTGCCTCCACCAATATGTAGCATCAATGCAACTTGGGCCCACAGTTGTCATTAAATTTATTCATACAATATGTATTTTAAGTATAATGTTAAAGCGTATATTTTTATTTCTTTTAAATCTAGTCCTGTGCAAATAGAAGCCCCACCATGCCACTGAGTCTATTATGAAATGCAAAGCTTTTTACTGGATTTGAATATGATTATCTATACATTGGCATTGTTAAATCCATTTTATTACAAGTCTAAAACAATTAATGACATACAATCACTACTCTTCCAGAGAGCTTGTAATTCAATCTTTCCCAAACTGCATTTCATAAAATGTTCTTTCATATGTTCTGTGTACAAAATAAATAAGGAGAATTTCAAAGGCAAAAATCAAGAATTTTGATACATGGTAATGTGCATTCCAAGAAAGGTATATATTATGCAGATTTTCAAGACATTGGAACACAGTTTCCCTTTTTCAAGGATCACCTAACAACATGCCCTGAAACTAGAATTTATCCATACCCTGTGCCTCTCAGAAAAGAATCCTCCTCACATACCTTACATGCATGTTTCTTTCCCACACTCTATCAATTACTTTTACAATGTGCTCTACTTTTCCTAAATTCTCAACTACATCAACTATTTTATAGTTGGACCTAAGAAACTGATACCCTCCAATATGGCACTGAGATATGCTAAACTGAAGAAGCCTCATAGCCTCCTCATGGCTGTCTCTCTACCCTCTCCACCTAACCGACAGGATGAAGTTGTTGCCTAAAGTTCTCTTATCTCCCCAGAGTCCAGACCCCACAAAGAAGAAAACAATTGCCTCTGGTCTCTTCCCTGAGTTTTCTTTAACTGAACTCAGATGGCAAGAAGAAACACTGCAGTCTGTTTAACAAGCTGTGCAGACTTTTGTCTCAAAGTATTGTCAGCTCTATGGGCCCATCAGATCACAGCTTAGGCTTGTGGATGTTTTTTCAGCCCATTAAATTGCCCTAAAAATCATTTACTACTCCCCTAAGATTGCCCATGCTTTCCTAATCTCCTTTTCTTCTAGGAAGAATGTGTAACCATCTGTACCTTATTGTATGGCAGGGTAGTCATTCTGTGATTTTCCCTTGTGCATGTAAATAATGTTATATGTCATTTCTCCTATTAATCTGCCTTTTGTCACTTGAATTTCAGCAAACCTTCAGAGAATGAAGGGTAAGTTTTTCTTCAATCCCACCCTATCCATTCTCCAATTATTTTCCCCCAGTAAATATGTTTTATTTATTCATTTTTATTCATCTTTATTTATTTGCTTTTAATTGGCAAAAATATTCTATATATTTATAGTACACAACATAATGTTGATATATGGATTCACTGTGGAATGGCTAAATAGTTAACATATCTAGTTCCTTACATATTTATCATTCTTTAGTGGTGAGAATGTTTAAAATTTTTACCATTAGTCATTAGGAAGCATATGGTAACTTCCCTTATCTATGTTTTCCCTTTCTGAGGTTTTAGTTACCCAAAGTCAACCATGTCTTTAAAATATTCAATAGAAAATTCATGAAGGTAATAGATGACCTAATACATAGTAGGGGGTCATTTGGGGAATGAGGAAGAGGAGAGAAGGAAGGGGGATGGGGGTCATGGTGTATGGCATACCTCTTGGGGGGTGGGGCACAATTATAAGAGGGACTTTACCTAACAAATGCAATCAGTGCAACCTAATTCTCTGTACCCTCAATGAATCCCAAACAATAAAAAGAGGGGAAAAAAGAAAATTCAAAAAATAAGCAGTTTGTAAATTTTAAATGGTGTAAAGTTCTAAGCAGTGTGATAAAATCTCTTGCCATCTGTTTCGTCCCACCTGAGCTGGAATCCTCCCTTTGTCCAGCACATCCATAGTGTAGACACTACCCTCCCATTAGTTATCAGTGTTTATTCTCAGCATCCAACCATCAACAACATCATGGCTCAGTGATCCAAAATTACCCAAAGCTGATGCTCCTCTTTCTTTTGTATCCTCAGAAGGTCAATGGCATCCTAATATTACATCACAGTGCCAATGTCATTCATCCTCACTTCATCTCATTATGTAGGTATTTCATCATCTTACATAATCACAAGAAGAAAGTTGAGCACAGTACAAAAAGGTATTTGGAGAAAAACACCACATTCACATTACTGTAATTACAGTATATTGTTATTTGTTCTATTTTACTATTATTATTATTGTTCATCTCTTACTGTGCCTAATTTATAAAGTAAACTTTATCATGGTATATGTGCATAGAAAAATGCATAGTATAGACTCTGGAGAGAAAGAAGAAGATGGCTCACCAGAGGCAACTTTAGTCAAAAGCTCCTGACCAGAAGGAGAGATTCTGGACAGATTTGGCCTCTGAAACTGAAGGAGAGGAACTGAGATAGGAAAGAACATAGACAAGTACAAATCATCTTGGCTGTGGCAACCTGCGACTCCAAGAAAGAGGATCCTTGGGAATAAATTCCAGGTACAAAGCCCAGCACCACAAGGGTGAGAGACCCTCCTCTCCCAAATGGAAGGCTCGCTGAAAGCTCTCTGCAAGCAAGCAGGAGACAAGACCTCTCATTTTACCCCATGGATGAAAGCCACAAAATACTGGGCATCCTCCCCTACAGTAGTCCTGCCTGTGAGCCAAGGGATCATTTGACCACCCTAAACTGAACAAGTAAACTCCCTGCAATACTGAACTTCAGCACACCCTTCCCCTTCCCCCCTTGTCCAGTGGTCTGAAAGTCTGCCCCCTGCTCAGCCCAGAGTGTTTGGCCATTCCCTAGGAGTCTGGGCATTGTATGGACAGAAGTGCAGAAACAGTGACTTGAGTGGAGGCAGGGGAGTACAGGAAGAGAGAGACTTTGGGAGAGAGAAACACAAGCAAAATCGCCCTGTGGAAAGTAGCACAGAATCCCCACCTTCGAAATTTCAAGGGCTGCCACAAGCAGGCTCATCCCTGTTGGGACATTCAGTGGTAAAGCCACTGAAATGAGTTGAGACTTTAATGGGCAGGGAGCTGACCCCTGTTTGGACTTCCAAGGGTGGAGCCACTGGTTCCTGGTTTGGAATTTCAAGGGTGGAGCTGGGGACACCAGGTTTGGACTCTCAAAGGTGGAGCCATGGGCACCTGGTTTGAACTTCCAAGGACGTGGCCACTGACACTAAGTTTGAACTTTAATGGGTGGAACTGCTGACACACGGTTTAGACTTTCAAGGGTGGAGCTACTGATGCTCTGTTTGGACTTTCAAGGGCTGGCTGCTGATGCCAGATTTGGACTTTCAAGGGTGGGTAAACTGAGGCCAAGATCAGACTTACAAGGGTGAAGGTGTTGATGCCTTTGTCATGAATGTGTCTAGTGATCTTTCCTGAATTGGTGGTCCACCAGAGGTTACCAGGCTTTATCCCTTTGTGTATGCTGGTTGGAACTGTCTGAGGATTTCCACTATCAGGATCTTGGAGACTCTTCAAGCTCTCCCTATTGAGCAGTGATTGTACTATCTGGGTCAATCTGTTTAGAACTCTAGACCTGGGCTCTCCATCCAGGATCCCTCCAAGGTTGAGTGCCAGTTATTTTAAAAAGGTAAAGGACTGAACATCCTTCACGAGATGCTGCTGGGGGGGTGGGGGGGCAGGGCACCACAGATACTTGTGTCTCTCCCCAAATGAAATTCCAGCATAATACCTTGGCTCCTTAAGATTGGGTACAGGTGACTGATTTCACGTCAGAGCCATCTTGTGCTCTCTTACTAATCAGGTCTTCAGAGTCTTAGGCTACAGCTCTGAAAGGGACTTTTGTAAGACTATAGGGGAAAACCCACAGTCATAAGCCCTAGTTCATTGGTTAAGGGTGGATTAGCTCTACTTCCTGGGGCCCCTAATCCAATCTTACCCCTACCACTTTAAATAGCCAAACTGTAGAAAATACTCATGGGGCAGAACCAGAGGAAGAACTCTGGCAACATAAATAATCAGACTAGATCAACTCCCCCAAGGAATGACAAAGGAGATAAAACAGAAGATGCCATCTATAGACAAATGACTGAAATGTCAGAAATAGAATTGAGAATACGGATGGTAAATAAGATCAATGGAATGGAAGAAAAGTTAGAAATTGAAATTCAAAGAGTAATTCAAAAGTTGTCTTAAGAAATAAATGAATTCAAAGACAAAATTTCTAAGGATATGGACATGATGAGAAAAGAAATAGCAGAGCTCAAGGAAAAAAGAAAGTTATTCGAGGATCTTTATAATACTGTATAATCCTTCAGTAATAGAGTTACTAGACCAGGCAGAAGAAAGATCTCTGAAGTTGAAGACAAAGCTTTTGAATGCTCCCAAATGGTCAAAGAGGCAGAGAAATGGAAAGCAAAAACTGATCATTCCCTGGGATAGTTGTGTGACAACCCCCAAAAGAGCAAACATTCTTCTGATAGGAATTCCTGAAAGTGAACAGGATGGTCCTAAAGGCACAGATGCTCTACTCCAAGATATAATGAAGGAGAATTTACCAAGCATGGCAAGAGATACAGAAATTCAGATAGTACTTTCAGAACCACAGCAAGACTCAGTCTAAATAAAGCATCTTCTAGATACATTGTGAATATGAAGGGGAAAATTCTATAAGCAGCCAGATATAAGAAAATCTTACCTACAAAGGAATAAATATTAGAATGACTGCAGATCTTTAATCTGAAATCTTTCAAGCCAGAAAAGGATGGTCATCAGCCTTTAGTCTCCTAAAACAAAATAATTTTCAGCCCAGGATCCTGTATCCAGCTAAATTGAGTTTCATATGTGATGGAGAAATCCAATACTTCACTGACACACATGTTGAGGAAATTTGCTATAACTGAATCTCCAGGATAGTCTCAGACTCATTTTCCACAATGACCAGCACAATGCCCTACTACTTAAGTAAACTCATCCAGAAATTATTGAACAAAACCAAACTTGCACAATGGTGAAAGGATTAAAAATGTCCACCAGACTTTTAAAAACATAACACCTAAAATGTTACCATGCCTATCAATTTTCTCAATTGATGTGAATGGTTTAAATTGTTCACTAAAGAAGCAAAGGTTGGCTGGACTGGGTAGAGAAATTCAGACCAGATATCTGCTGTTCACACAAATCTCATCTTACCTTAAATGATAAAAATAGACTCAGGGTGAAGGGATGGACATCAATAATACAGACAAGTGGAAATCAGAAAAAAGCAGCAGTTGCAATTCTATTTGCAGACATAATTGTCTTTAAACCAAGAAAAATAAGGATGATAACTACATATTCGTCAAGAGAAACACCCAAAATGAAGAGATTTCTATCATTAACGTTTATGCACCCTACCACAATGCTACTCAATTTATAAAGCAAACCCTAATGGAGATGAACAACTTGATATCGTCCTGCACTATAGTAGTTGGAGATTTTAACAGCCCTTTGACAGTTTTGGATAGATCCTCCAAGAAGAAACTAAACAACTATATAATGGACTTAACCTTGAAGTTAGAACAAATAGACTAACAGACCTATAGAGCAATTCATCCTAATAAAACTGAATATACATTCTTCTCATCAGCCCATGGATCATCCTGCAAAATTGACCAGATCTTAGGACACAAGTCTAACCTCACCAATTTAAAAGTGTAGAAATGATTCCTTGTGTCTTCTCAAATCACCATGAAATAATAATTGAACTTGATAGCAACTGGAATCTTCAAACTAAAAGTCATGAAAACTAAATAATCTTAGGCTGAATGATAGCTGGATCAGAGACAAGATTAAGAAGGAAATCACCAAATTTTTCTAACAAAATGATAATGAAGACACTAATTATCAAAACCTGTGAGATACTGCAAAGTCATTCCTAAGAGAGAAATTTATAACATTGGAAGCCTTCATCAAGAAAACAAAAAGAGAAGAAGCCAACAACTTAATGGGTCACCTCAAGCAAGTAGAAAAGGAAGATCAAAACAACCCAAAACCCAGCAGAAGAAAAGAAGTAACCTAAATTAGGGCAGAATTAAATTAAATTAAATTGAAAACAAAAGAATCATTCAGATCAATGAAACAAAACATTAGTTTTTTTGAAAAGAATCCTTTTGCCAACCTAAGCAGAAACAGAAAAGTAAAATCTCTAATGTCATCTATCAAATGATAAAGGAGAAAGAACAACATAAACCTCAGAAATTCAAAAAATCATTGGTAGAGGAGAGGGAGACAAGATGGCGGACTGAAGCCAGCTTTCCACAGAGGCTCCCATCCAGAAGGAGAGTTAAGGGATGAAAATTTAGCAAGTAACCTGGTGGATTTGAGCTGCAACAAGAGAGAAGGTTGAAGAACACACATCAACTTCGCTGAGGTGAGCTGCAACCACAAGGACGCAAACAAAAGGTACAAAATCCATCACTAGGCGAATGGGAGTCCCTCCCTCCCCCATGAGACCGGCTCAAGAGCCCCACAAACAAACAAACGGGCAGAAATCAAAGGCCCTCCCACTACACTCCACGGGAGAGACCCTCTAAAAACTGGACCTACCTCCCCTACTAGGGTGCCATGGCGTTCTCCTGCCTGGCATAAAACTGTATAAAACTGTAAATATCCTTTGCCTGCAACCCTGAACTCCCAGCACCCCCCTCCATTCACACTGAGGTCTGGAGGCCTGTCCCCCAGGAATTTGGATAATTGGGTGATTTCTCGAGGGGTGTGAACAGTGCCCGAGCTACAGCTGGTCAGCCCTGACTCTGGGGCATGGGAGTGAGGAGAGGACAGTCAGCTGAGGGGGAGCCATGCCAGGGCGGCGCTTCCCTGAGGTGTGGTGCAGCAGTCCTCCTTGGGCAGCAATATGGCCAGGTATAAAACTGTGTGAAACTGTGTATCTTCCCCGCTTGCAACACTGAGCTCCCAGAACTCCCCTCCACTCTCACTATGGGGTCTGGGGCCCTGTCCCCCAGGAGTCCAGATTGTTGGGTGATCTCTCGAGAAATGTGAACAGTGATGAACTGTGGATGGTCACTGCTGACTCTGGGGCATGGGAGAAAGGAGAGAAGGGTCGGCTGGAAGGGAGCCACACCAAAGTGGCAGTTCCCGGAGGCGGATCAACAGCCGTCTTTTTTTTAACAGCAAAACGGCTCACTCCTGGATATTCTGAAGCCACACCAACTGTCTTCCTGGGCAACCAGAGGAGGCCACCTGTGAGTAAAGGATTTGCTTGAGGTGACTCACAAACCCAGGAAGTTTCCAGAGCAGGGCCGACTCAGAGAGGTAACCAAATACAAACCTCCAGCAGCAAAGACAGGATGTTGGAACTCAGAACAGCTTCTCTTCTGCAGGCAAATTTAGCAGGAACAGAGACAGAATCCCGCAAAGTAGTTCTGTTCTGTCAGTAACATCAATCAGGGGTGGGGCTGGGCCTGAGTGAACACTCCCCAACCTTCATTAAGCACCCAAAAATGTCAGGCCTCACCTCCTCCTGCTAGATAGCGACAGAGTGAAGAGGCCTGGCAGATATCCTGGCGATTCAGGCAGGTGCAAACCTCTGGAGTATCTGTTCATTACAGGCAACTGGGTCAGCCATCTGCAGGGATATCAATGACTGGGTCCAACAGAGGGGTAAGGTGGGGAAGGAGGCATCAACCTTCCCAGACTGATCTATTTGCTGGGTGGCTCCTCCTGACTCCATGTAGAACTAAAGCAAGCCATATCAGAGTAATCAGTAGACCCCTTTGATCCAGTTCCCAGAGACCTCTTGAACTCTCTCACCCGAGACAGGTGCCGACTGAGAAAATTGATTTGGACCTTTTGAACTGAACCAACAGACTGAGGACTTTTCAGGTGGTGTCCTGGGTGTGCAGTTGTAGGAAGGTTTTTTTCCTTTTCCAATTGTCAGGGGTGGGTGGGGTGACTTAATTGCTGGTTTTTCTCCACAGCTGAGACTTCAACCTAGAGTAAATGTTTCACTAGGGTCGAACAGAAACCAGCTGAAAACAAGACAGAACCACTTAACCCCACCATACCAGACAGGGCCCCAGTTTCTCAGGCAACAACATTGTACGGGCCCTTGACAAAGCCCCAGGGGAAAAATCA
>CAUYPK010121474.1:0-54146 GCA_963574355.1 Loris lydekkerianus | reverse complement strand
GTTATATTATGTGTTTAATAGATTATTGTTAAAATTATATGCTTTTGTGTGAGTGTTTGTCTGTTTTGGCAGGTCACTGCGTGGTGTGGCTCTCTGACTCTCACAGTTTAAAATTTTGGCTCTTTGTGTTCGCCACCCCTGACATAGAAGCACCAGCTTAAAGAATACTTTCATCAACAAGAAAATGCACTTGGTAAATTATTTAGAACCAATGAATATGTTTTTCCATTTCAATCATCTTTTTAAAACTAATCTCCCCTGGCTTCTTTACAATTTTTATATTAATAAATTTTAGTAGTAAAGGATATAGAATTTACTGAAAACGTGAATGTATAACTTAATACCTATAATCATATCTCTTTATTTAACTGAAAACATTTTTTTTTTTTTAATCGAGACAGAGTCTTGCTCTGTTATCTCAGCTAGACTGCAGTGGCAAGATCATAGCTCACCACAGCCTCAAACTCCTGGGCTCAAGCAATCCTCTTGGTTCAGCCTACCCAGTAGGTAGAACTATAGATATATATACCACCAGGCTTGGCTAATTTTTTAAAAATATTTTATACAGACAGCCTCTCACTATGTTGGTCTTGCATTCCTGGCCTTAAGCGATCCTCCCAAACTTTGTGACCCTGGGAAGAGTATCACTGGGTCATCACACCTTACAACAACCTCAAACTCTTGAACTCAAGAAATCCTCTTGCAACTCAGCATCCGTAGCTCAGTGGTTAGAGCACCAGCCACATACACAGGGGCTGACAGGTTCGAACCCAGCCCAGGCCTGCTAAACAATAATGACAACTACAACAAAAAAATACCCGGGCATTGCGGCAGGTGTCTATCGTCCCAGTTACTTTGGAGGCTGAGGCAAGATAATTGCTTAAGCCCAAGAGTTGAGGTTGCTATGAGCTGTGATGCTATGGCACTCTAATGAGGGCAACAAAGTGAGACTCTGTCTCAAAAAAAAAAAAGGAAAGAAAGAAATTCTCTTGCCTCAGACTTCCAAGTAGCTGGGACTATAGGCGCCCATCCACCACAACACCCAGCTAATTTTTCTATCATTTTAGTAAAGATGGGGTTTCTCTCTTGCTCAGGCTGGTCTCAAACTCCTGAGCTCAAGCAATACACCCACCTCAACCTCCCAGAGTGCTAGGATTATAGGCACAAGCCACCACACCCAGCTAACAACATTCTAATCATTAATTTTTTCCTGGTTATTTTCCATTTTATTATTATACTAGTTTCTTTCCCTCTCCCCAGCAAAGACATTATACAGAGTATAAAGTATCTGAAAGAATATATGAATAATGTAAACATTGGGTTTCTAGTACTAGGTGTCCCAAAGGTCACCATACATGGGAAAGTTAACAAACTCATATTAAATTTTATATTATACTTTATATTTTTTATATTTACATATCAACATGTAAAGAAATACTTTTGTCAAATTTTGTAATATTTTATAAATAAAGGTACATTTAGCTACAATTTTTATTTTTCCCTATGTAAAGCTTTGGGACACCATGTAGTTTTTACTGTTCATCTTTTTCTACATTTTATATAATATACAATGAATATCAGAGTTCACATCTTAGACCCACCACTTGTAAACTATATCCTGTTGTAGCAGTAATCACTTTTTTGATTAGGGTACATTAAGCCGTGAAAGTGATGGGATAGTCCCCTCCATGATTACATTATACTCATCTTAGGAGATTAGAGAGATTTTCCTGCTGGCTTTGAAGAAGTTAGTTACCCTTGTCATGAAAACAACTATGAGAGGACAATATAACAAGAAACTGTTGAGGCCTCAAGAAGCTGAGAGCAGCCCCTAGCTTACAGACGGCAATAAACACTTGAGTTCCGCCTGGGTCCTACACCAGCAGCTGATGATTTCTGAAAACAAACTACAAGTATAGAAAAGAACCCTGTGCTCTAGAAAGGAATATAGCCTAGCAGACACCTAAATTATAGCCATGTAAGACATTGAGCCCAGACTCCTAAACTACAGAAACTGTCAGGTAATAGATGTGTGCTGTTTTAAGTGCTTAAATTTGAGGTAATATGTTACATAACATAAAAAACTAATATACCACCATAGCCTGTCAAAGGTGTGTTACGACTAGGTAGCAAATGACTCGTGTGTTGTCTACACCCTCATACTTCATGTAACTACTTCCCTCACAACCCATATTCCATTGCCTATATTTAAAAAAATTTTTAAACTAACAGTGTACTCTTTTTTAGAAATCCATTTTTTCCCCTTAAAAAAGCTGTACTTACCACTGCTTCTCCTTTCTTCATGCCAAAGCACATAACTACCCCATCTTGATCTCCAATAACCACCTGTAATAAAGGGAATCAAAATTACTATTATTGTACCCTACTAAGCATACATTGGGAAAACAAGTTTCTCAGGATAGAAATTATGACAATAAAAATAGAGATCAGAAAATCTAGAAAAGACACCCACACAAAAACCGATCCTCCAAAGAAAACGACAAAAGAGAAAGCTATTAACAGCCATTAAGAAAGTACTTGGCCACATATTTCATTCCTACAATGTTGACAGAACAAGGAAATATGAGCAGAAACAGTTCAAGAATCTGGGAGGCTGAGGCAGGTGGATAGCTTGAACTGAGGAGTCTGAAACCAGCCTGAGCAAGAGCAAGACCTCCATCTCCACTAAAAACAGAAAAACTAGCCAGGCATAGTGGTGCGTCCCTATAGTCCCAGCTACTCAGGATGCTGAGACAAGAGAATTGCTTAAGCCCAAGAATTTGAGGTTGCCGTGAGCTATGATGCCACAGCATTCTACCCAGGGTGACAAAATGAGATTCTATCTCAGAAATGAAAGGAAGAAAGGAAGAAGGGAAGAAGGGAAGAGAAGGGAAGGGAAGGGAAGAGAAAAGACCAAGAAGTAATTTATTTTCTTAACTGGAGCATAAGAACATTTTCAGATTATCTTTAAAAAAAAAAAAAAAAAAAGAGTATCAAATAAGGTTGTGACTGACCTATTTGATAAATTTTAACCCTTTTAATAAAAAATTAACATATAAAAGTACACAAAATATTATAATGAATTCTCATATATCTGTCACTCAGCTTCAATTACTAACATGTGGTACGTATAGCAAATAAATTATTTTGAAAGAACTATAGAGGGAAATTTTAACATTTCTTTCTCAGAAATGGATTATTAAGTAAACAAAAGATTAGAAAAACAATTACCTTTTCTAATATATATGCATATATGTATATATGTGTGCATGTATACATATATAGAGGGTATGTGTATATTAATAAATTAATAAATCACAAATCCCAAGAATTGTTCTTTCCAATCACAAAAACATTAGAAAACTGACCATATATTAGGACATTAAACAAGTCTCAAATATTGAAAATTTCGTAGAGTATGTTCTTGGGTCATTGATTCTTAACTTTCTACAGGGATCACAAAACCTCTTGTGTATTTGATGAGAGGTGTGGATACTCTCCACAGAACAATATATATTCAAAAAGTGTATTTCCATTTTTCAGATGGAAAAAACATGTAAGATTAAATTTTCAATTTTTTGACAATATACTATTCCAGTAATTTGTAAAATGATAATCTATTAACAGGGATTCTCACAGTGTGATCCCCTGGACTCCTGTGGGAGGAGGGGAGTCAGTGAGACCATTTTAGGGAAACTACCAGTTCAAAACTACTTTTTTAATCACCACAAATATTTTCCTTTTCACCACGTTGGTATTTATAATGATGATGCAAAAGCAATGGTGGGTAAAATTACTATCATCTGGCAAGAATCAAAAGAAATCACACCAAACTATACCAATAGTCCCTTTAATCTTCATCTTCACTTGTGACTAAAGGAAAAAACAGGTGTGGAAGCTCATGCCTATAATCCTATCACTCTGCAAGGCTGAGGCAGGTGGATTGCTTGAGTTCACGGGATCGAGACCAGCCTGAGTCAGAGCCAGTCCCCATCTCTATTAAAAATATAAAAACCTCAGGTAGAAGGACCACTTGAGCACAAGAGTTGGAGGTTGCTGTGAACTATGATGTCACCATGGCACTCTACCCAGGGCGACAGCTTGATTCTGTCTCAAAATAAATAAATAAAATAAAATAAAGAAAAAATATCATTTCACTTAAGAATATCCTTGATGAAGCAATAACTACTACTAATTTTATTAAATCTCAATCCCTGAGTACATATCTTTTTAATATTTAGTGTAACAAACTAGGAAGTATAAATAAAGCACTTCTGCTGCATACCAAAACAGGCCTGAGAAAAAGCCCTTGTGTAATTATTTGAGTTAAGTGCTAAATTAACCACTTTTTTTCAAGAAACATCATTTTTAAGAATTAAAAAATAACTGAATACCACACTTGTATATGTAATAGACATTTTCTTAAAACTGAAGGAAGCCTGTCACTTCAAAGAAAAGAAAAATTGACATTATTTGCTGATAAAATTTGATCTTTCAACTAAAAATTAGTACCTTGGAAGACTAGTATCTGCCTCTGTGAGCATGACAGCTTTGAAATACTTAACTTTTCTGATAAAATCAGTAGTGAAATGAATAAATATGATATACATGATATTCCATAGAACTACAGTCCCCAACCTCTGGATTGTAGACCAGTAATCTGTCCATCCAGGGCCTGCTAGGAACCAGGCCTCACAGTAAGAAGTGAGCAGCAGGCGAGCGAAGGAAGCTTCATCTGTATCATTCACATCACCACCTGAGCTCTGCCTCCTGTCAGATCAGCTATGGCATTAGATTCTCACAGCAGTATGAACCCTACTGTAAACTGCACATGCAAGGCATCTAGGTTCTGTAAGTCTTATGAGAACCTAATGTATGATGATTTAAGGTGGAACTGAGGCCCAACTAGCGCCAAGACCCCATCTAGTTGCAGGAAAACAAGCTCAGGGATCCCAAGGATTCTGCATTATGTTAAGTTATGTAATTATTTCATTATATATTACAATGTAATGATAATAGAAATAAATGTAATGGGCTTGAATCATCCTGAAACCATCCTTCCCCACCATGATCTGTGAAAACATTGGCTTCTATGAAACTAGTCCCTAGTGCCAAAAAAGGGTTGGAGACCACTGCTACAGACTATTATAATAATATTCTATAATGTGAAAAATATGCATTAACTCATTTGACCAATGAGTGGTCACATTAAAAGACCATTACAGGATGCTATAAAATCATGTATGGGGAAAAAACAGATCAATAGATTTTAATGTACCAAAGCAAGTTCATCAATATGGTTTCAGATTCCACACTGCAACTAGCATTTAAGAAAATACTACTTATAAAGTTTAGTGTAGTATCAAATAGGAAGAGTCATAATTATCTAGAAAAGTTATTTAAATACTCTTCCATATTTTCAACTGTGTTGTCAGGTTAAGTTTATTTTCTTCCTATATTTCAAACAAAACAATATATCACAACAGACTGAATGCAAGAAACAGGTATTACAATCCATGTGCCTTTGCTTATGCTAGAATGCGCAAAAAAAGTCATTATTCTCACTAAATTCTTTGTTTTGAAAAACAGTAAAAATGTATTATTTACATAAACATGTAGATTTTTTTTACAATAAAATAATAAATATTCTCAGTTTTAATTTTAATATAGTTAAGTATCCATAGTGATAACCTCCTTAAACAAAAGTTCTTTGAAATCCTCAAATAATTTAAGTGTGTTAAGAGGTTCCTTAGACCAAGAAGTGCTGATCATGTGCACTGAATAAATGGCAATAAAAAAATATTTTTTATTTTTTTAATTTATATTTTTACTTTAATTTTAATTTTTAATTGACAAACTATATATATTTATGAAATACATGGTGATGTTTAGATACATATAATTTATGTGATTAGATTGGGGTAATCAGATCAATGATCTCAAATATTTATTTCTTTGTGTTGTGATTGTTTACATCCTCCTAGCCATTTGAAACTTTAATATTATTGTTAATTATAGTCACCCTACAGTAGTATATAACACTAGAACTTATTTTATCTCGTTACAATTTTGTAACCTTTAACAAATATACCCTTATCCCTTCCTTCCTTCTACCCTTCCCAGCCTCTGGTATCCTCCGTCCTACATTTTGCTTCTATGAGATCAACTTTTTTTAGCTTCCAGATGAGTGAAAACATACACTATTTCAACTTTTCTGTTCTTGGCTTATTTCACATAACATAAAGTATTTTAGTTCCATCCACACTGATACAGGTAACAGGGCATCATGCATTTTTATTCCTTACTAGTATTTTATTATGTATATAGACCATATTATCTTTATACATTCATCTGCTGTTGGAAAGCTACACTGATTCCATCTTTTTTTTTTTCTTTTTTTTTTTTTTTTTTTAGACAGAGTCTCATTATGCTGCCCTCGGTATCACAGCTCACAGCAACCTTAAACTCTTGGGCTTAAGTGATTCTCTTGCCTCAGCCTCCCAAGTAGCTGAGACTATAGGCGCCTGCCACAATGCCCGGCTATTTTCTGGTTGTAGTTGTCATTGTTGTTTGGCAGGCCTGAGTTGGGTTCAAACCAGCCGGTTCCAGTGTATGTGGCTGGCACCCAGCCGCTGAGCTACGAGTGTCGAGCCTGTTTTGTTTTTATTTTATTTATTTATTTATTTATTTATTTTTGAAAAAGAGCTTTAAGCTGTTGCCCTGGGTAGAGTACAGGGGCATCACAGCTCATAGCAACTTCCAAATCCTGGGCTCAAGCAATTTTCCTGCCTCCGCTTCCAGAGTAGCTAGGACTACAGGCGCCTGCCACAACACCCAGCTATTTTTTGGTTGCAGCCCCGTTATTGTTGTTTTGCAGGCCAGGGCTGGATTCAAACCCACCAGCTCAGGTGTATGTAGCTGGCGCCTTAGCTGCTTGAGCCACAGGCACCGAGCTGTTTTGTTTTTAGCGACAAGGTAGAGCACAGTGGTGCAATAATAGCTCATGCAACATGGAACTTTTGAGCTCAAGAAATGCTCTGTCTCAGTTTCCCAAGTAGCTAGGACTACAGGCATGTGCCATCACCTCAGTGAATTAAAAAAAAAATTTTTTTTTAACGTTTTGTAGAGTTGGGGGTCTTGCTATGTTGCCTAAGCTGGCCTCAAACTTCTGACCTCTGGTGATCCTCTCACCTTGGCCTCTAAGTGCTAGATTACCAGCATAAGCCACCATGCCCAACACTTTGTTGTGGTTTTTATTTGTATTTCCCTGATAATTAGTGATATTGGACATTTTCTCATATTTTTGTTGGCCATTTGTATATCTATTCAGATCACCTGCTCATTTTTTAATCAGATCATTTGCTTTTTTTTTTTTTGGCCATTGAGATATCTGAGTTCCTTATATATTCTGGATAGCAATCCTCTGTCAAATGAGTACTTTGCAAATATTTTCTCCCATTCTATAGATTTTTTTTCACTTTGTTAATTGTTTCCTATGTTTGGCAGAGGTCTTTAGTTTGATATAATCCAATGTATTTTTTCTTTTCCTGACTGTTTGAGGTTCTCAAAATCTTTTCCCAGACCAATATCCTGAATCATTTCCCCTATGTTTTCTCCTAGTAGTTTTATTGCTTCAGATCTTTTATCAGATATTTCATGCATTTTGAATTTATTTTTGTACAGGATGAGAGGCAGGAGTCTAGTTTCACTCTTACGTATATGGATATATGGATATCCAGTTTTCCCAGCACCATTTATTACAGAAATTGTCCTTTCCCCAATGAGTATTCTTAGCCTTTGTCAAAATCAGTTGGCTCTAGATATGTGGATTTCTAGGTTCTTTATTCTGTTCCATTGGTCTGTGTGTCAATTTTTTATGTCAGAACCATGCTGTTTGGGTTACTACACCCTTGCAGTATATTTTGAAGCCTGGTAGTGTGACATTTTGTTCTTTTTGTTCAGGAGAGGTCTGTTGCAGTTCTATACAAATTTTAGGATTTTTGTTTTCTTTTTCTGTGAAGAATGTCATTGGTTTTTTGATAGGAATTACATCAAAAACACAGATTTCTTTGGGTAGCATGGTCATTTTAACAATACTAATTCTTCTAATCCATGAGCATGGAACATCTTTCCGCTTGTATCTGGTTCAATTTCTTTCACCAGTGTTTCGTCGTTTTCATTAAAGAGGTCTTTCACTTCCTTGGTTAAACCTATTGCTAGGCATTTTATTTCAGTTGTAACTATTGTAAAGTTTGAAGAAAGCATTTTCTCCATGTCCTATTTTATTTTTTTTTTCTTTCTTTTTCCATGTACACAATCTGGTAGACACAAATACACATAGTAAACTATTAACAGAAAAATTGTCTTCTGCATTCCAGAAAATTGTATTAAAGTTTCAAGTAATCTGTCTAGATTTGTATTTTTAAAACATCAATTTAGCAAGTGATGTGAAGGATGGCTTGAACAGGGGTGAAGCTAGAAGCTCAATTAGGAAGCTATTTCAGTTATTCAAACTGTGTATAATCGTTTTAATGTACAAGATTATTCCTGTAAATGTAGCTTGATATTCCAACTTCTGTTCGAATTTTAAAAATTTAATTTCAATTTTAACAACAGCACTTTTAAAAGAATAACTTACAATATGAGCCTCTTTTCTGTTAGACCTAGGGAAAAGTGGAGTGATCAGAATCTATACAATTACCTTTTGCGTCGCTTTATGTTTTGAGGCAGGAAGCAGCTTCATAGTCTTCTGAGAGGTCACTCCTACCTAAGGAAAACACCAACCACCTAGTGAATTTAATTTATTATATTACATCACACATTAAAAGGATCAGCAGACGCAGGTCATAGTGAGCTTTATTTACTTTTTTTTTTTTTTTTACTGAAATTAGTGACATAACTATTAACAGTTCAGTGATGAACTTTTTTTTAAAGAAAGTTTTAGTGGCTTGGTGCCTGTAGCTCAGCGGCTAGGGCACCAGCCACATACACCAGAGCTGGCAGTTCAAACCCAGCCCCAGCCTGCCAAACAACAATGACAACTCCAACCAAAAAATAGCTGGGCATTGTGGCAGTCGCCTATAGTTCCAGCTACTTGGGAGGCTAAGGCAAGAGAATTGCTTAAGCCCAAGAGCTTGAGGTTGTTGTGAGCTGTGATACCACAGCACTCTACCCAGGGCAACATAGTGAGACTCTGTCTCAAAAAAAAAAAAAAAGTTTTTAGAGATGAAGTCTCACTGTGTTGCCTAGGCTTGTCTCAAACTGCTGACCTCAAGAAATTCTCCTGCCTCAGTCTACCATGGTACTGATATTACAGATATGAGCCACAGTATCCAGACTATATAGACTATAAAGTTTCTTTTTTTTTTTTTTGAGACAAAGTCTCACTTTGTCACCTTTGGTAGAGTGCTCTGGCATCATAGCTCACACAGCAACCTCTACCTCTTGGGCTTAAGTGATTCTCTTGCCTCAGCCTCCACCGTAGCTGGGACTACTGGCGCCCGCCATAAGGCCTGGCTATTTTTAGAGGTGAGGTGGCTCAGGCTGGTCTGGAACCTAAACTCAGGCAATCCACCCACCTCCGCCTCCCAGAGTGCTAGGATTATAGGTGTATACTATAATCCCACTACTACCAGCCCTATGAACTTATTTTCTAACAAAACATGTCAAAGGCTACTCAGAAGACCAAAACAGAAGGACTGATTGAGGCTAGGAACTCAAAGTAACAGTCAGCTGTGCTTGCACCACAGCACTCCAGCCTGGGCAACAGAGCAAGAACCCTGTCTCTACAATAATTTATCCTATAAGGTTGTCACACCAAAAATAATGTTATGACATTACTGGTAAGGTACATCTTGAAAAAAATACTTCTAGAGGCCTTCTTATCTAACTCAGTTGTTTTATAAAGTGATTAAAAATCTTCAGAAATAGATTACAGTTATTAAAAATGCAACATAGAAGATTTCTGCTAAAAATATTCACACATGTTGACCCAGCATGGTGGCTCATACCTACAGTCCCAGCACTGTGATAGGCCAAGACAAGAGGATCACTTGAGGCCAGGAGTTCAAGACCAGCCTGAACAGTATGAACAAGACCTTATCTCTACAAAATAAATTTAAAAACTAGCCTGTTGTAGTGCCACATGCCTGTAATCCCAGCTACTCAGAAGCCCAAGACAGGAGGAATACTTCAGGCTAGGAATTCAAGATAATAGTCAGCTGCACTTCCACCACTGCACTCCAGCCTGGGCAACAGAGCAAGAACCCTGTCTCTAAAATAAATAAATAAAATACCAAACACGCTAATGTCAGTAACATCTACCATAATTGATGATTTAGATTTTTTTTTGGGGGGGGGGGCAGTTTTTGGCCGGGACTGGGTTTGAACCTGCCACCTCCAGCATATGGGGCTGGCGCCCTACTCCTTTGAGCCAAAGGCACCGCCCTAGATTATTTTTCAAAAGATACATAGGACGAAAACAGAGTGGCTAATTCAGCAGGGAACTATCACAGTTACGGGAGGATGGAAGTAATGGGAGAGAAGTTGGCAAAAACATGAAAGAGTATGAAAGAACCAGCATATAATATAGATATATGATTTTATTCTGCATTCTAGGTAGTAGTATTAAAATTTAAAGTAATCTGTCTCTCTATATATTTTGTTTGTTTTGGGGGTTTTTTTGCAGTTTTTGGCTGGAGCTGGATTTGAACCTGCCACCTCCGGCACATGGGGCTGGTGCCCTACTCCGTTGAGCCACAGGCGCTGCCCTAGATCTATATATTTGAATATAGCAAATATAGATCTTTCAAATCTAGCAAATGATTTGAAAGATGGCTTGTAAAAAGGTGAAGCTGGAGGCCAGAAGCCTAATGAAGAAGCTACTTCTATTCAAGCAAGAGAAGATAAAAACTCAAACTGAGGGTAACAGAGATGGAGGAAACCGGTACAAATTCAAAAGATAGTGGACAGGCACGCTGGCTCACGTCTGTAATCCTAGCACTCTGGGAGGTAGAGACGGGTGAATTGTCCTGAGCTCACAGGTTCGAGACCAGCAGAAGCAAGAGTGGAGACCCCGTCTCTAAAAACAGCTGGATGTTGTGGCAGCCCCTGTAGTCCCAGCTACTCTGGAGGCTGAGGCAAGAGAATTGCTTGAGCCCAAGAGTTTGAGTTTGCTGTGAGCTATGATGCTACAGCACTCCACCAAGGGTGACAAGTGAAACTCTGTCTCAAAAAAAAAAAAAAGAGAGAGAAAGAGAGAGAGATTTAGGAGATAAAAACAGCACGTTGTGATGACTAGTTGGACATTATTAAGGTGGGAAGTACCTCAAATAATTCCGTGGAAAATTATGCAAACCGTTGTACCATTAGCTAAAATGGGGTGGTTGAAAAAGGAGATGGGGAATTGGGTAAGAATTCTAGGACTTAAAGAAAATCCTAAATGCTGCGTGGTGTGACACAAAGAACACTAGATCTAGAGTCCAAGACTTTGATTCAAACAGCAACTCTTAATTTTTAGCAATTAAGCGAAGTATTTACCTTCTTTAAGCCCTTGGATCCTCATTTCTAATACTGCCTACTTTGAAAATTCTTAAGAGGATTAACCATGTATGTATGCTAAGCTCTTAGAATAAGGTAGATGCACAATAAACGGCTGTCATCGCTTTTTTTATGATCTGACTCATGAGGCCCAGCTCACAGTAGGAAAGAAGTTTCTGGCGCTGGGGAGAAGGGACCGGGTAGAGATGGAGATTCAGGAGCTAGAGGCCCACAGGCAGCTTGCAGACGGGGAGGGGTCGGGGAAGAGCCCTGGGGAGGAATCCGGGAGTTGACCGCGTCCGGACGCCGGGAGCATCCTCAGGACCCGGCAGGCACCAAACAGCGGGGGCTTGCGCCGCTTCTTTTCCAGTCCTCCAGGATCCACACAGACGAGGCGGGGCTGCCCGCGACTGGGGGATCCCGAGGGCAGCACCCAGCCCTACTCCTTCGACTCCGCACCCGCTCCCGCGACCCCGATTTAGGTCAGTGTTAGGAAGGAATTCTCTCAAGGGAGCAGGACTCATCCAGCGGAGCGCACGACTCATCCCTTTGGTTTACCTGTAAATAATCCGTTCGGTTTAAAACCAGATCCATGACGACTGTACGGACGCGCCGGTAGCACCGGGCAGGAAACAGGGGCACTCAAGCTGCCGGCGCCCCGGCGGAGGACCCCAACACGCTGTCAGCCCGCGTCCCCTCAGAGAGCCAAACCCTTACGTCTCCGCTGGGGGTTGCACAAGCCGGGCAACAGGGTAGCGGCGTCTTGAGTGACGTCAGTACGCTCTGGCGAGTAGCCCCTAATGGACGATAAAGCCCCGCCCCTCGCCGAAGCGCCGCTCTCTGACAGCCTGCTCCAATCAGAGGCCAAGAAAAAGGAAGGACGCGGTCCTAGAGTCCCGGAAGGGCGGTTTCCAAGGAGACCAGAGATGCCATCTTGGCTCCACCCTCAGTCGCGCTCGGAGGTAATCCTGGGCGTCTTTCCCCTTCTGTGTAGAAAGGACTAACGTGAAGTCCGCGTGGATTCTGACCTCTTTTACTCTGTAAACGTTGGCTTACAGTAGCAGTTCTCAAACTTTCAGCCTTGGGACGCTCTTACAAATCTTTTAAAAAACTTTTGAGGGCTCGGCGCCCGTAGCACAGTGGTTAGGGTGCCGGCCACATACACCGAGGCAGGAGGGTTCGAGCCGGACCCAGACCTGCTAAACAACAATGATGACTACAACAAAAAAATAGCCTGGCGTGTGGTGGACACCTGTAGTCCCAGCAACTTGGGAGGCTGAAGCAAGAGAATCTCTTAAGCCCAAGTGTTAGAGGTTACTGTGAGCTGTGAAGCTACAGCACTCTACCCAGGGAGACATAGTGAGATTTCATCTCTAAAAAATAAAAAACTTTTGAGGACCCCAAACAGTATTTGTGACCTATCAATAAGTGACCTATTGATAATTTTCCATATTAGTCATTAGAACTGAAATGTTTTTCATTTAAATCCGGAAAAGATTTTCCTTTTTAATGAGATGATCTGTTAGCTGGTGTCTTTGGTTTGCTATCTTCCATAGATTTTTTTTTTTTTCTACAAGCATGTTTTTAAAGAAACTTGACATTTAGGGATGTGGGAATACCTGGACACTGCTCAGCAAAATTGTGTAGGAAAAGAAAAAAAAAATTGTGTAAATATAGAGAACTACAGAAACCTGATCTCTGGGTCCCCAGTGCAATCAGAACCAAAACATTTTTATATTTCAAATTAATGTGAGGGTACAAACAAGGTTACAATGTTTGCGTTTATGAAGTTCCTGTTGTAGTTGTGTCCTCTACCCTGGAGGTGTATCATATATATACCCTTACATAAAACATTTCTTCTTGAGGCTATGGCAAAAGAGAGATATCTTCAGCCACACCTGTTTGTAAACGGAAGATTCAGCAGACCTAACACTCTGAATCTGGATGTGTAAGATAGCAGACTTCATTTGAGTTTCAGCATGAGATTGGGAATGGAAGACTCAGAACCCTACTGCCCCTCCATGCAATGCCCCACTCACCCACCCCCTTTTCAACACACCTGTTTACAGAAAAAGGCCCATATAAATAAAAATCATTTGAAGGAATAGAATCAGTGTCCAGCTCAAATGGGGGAACTCTGGGAAAACGAAAATCAGTTCCAAGGACAGACAGCTAAAGTCCTATAGCATTGTACATATTAGTGAAATTGAGGAGACCTACAATGCCTGTGGTAGAGGTCCATGTTAGGCCCACCTTGGGTACAGCAAGTGGCCCGGATCTCAGTTCCAAGGAGATCACCTGCTGCCATTTCAAAAAACACGGGATACCTCCCTCCATTCTGTGTCTAGGGCCATTCGTTAAGACATAGCCTGGATATGAGCACAGCAGGTACCTTTCCCACTGATCTGGGAGCACCTCTTTGAGCTCACCTGGATTCAGGGGCCTATGAGCACAGCAAGGCAAACCTATGCCACAGCCACCCAAGTGACCTTTGTCTTCCCTACTGAGGGCTAGCTCACTACACTGCCTGATTCTAGGGATCCAGCCCTGGATGGAGAATTCACAGCTCCTCCTAGGAGGAAGATGGGTCCAACTCTTCCTTGGAGAGATCACAGCCTGTCAGTGGATCAGATGAGGCTTGCTCTGGGGGTTTCCTGACCTTACTCAGCAGTAGATGCAACTTTGGGAGCAAGAACAAAGACCTGCAATTTCTCAGATGACCAACAGTGACAATTTTGGAAACACTGTTAATAAATGACAGGACTAGGGGAGATCCTACTAAAGGAACTTAAAGAACATAATGAAAATGTTGAACTCTAAGTTTCTTTGAGGGGTAAGATTAATGACAAATTTTACAGACCATATAAAACAGTTGATGTCTTTATGATGTTTATGACAATCACACAATTCCTTATTATTAGAATCATGTTAGAGTGTAATTTTTCATATGTGTTTATAAATTATAAAGAGTAGTAAAATGGATACATATTGATATCTTCCATCTTTAATTCATAAAAATATATAGATCTTCACTCTCCCCATGCTAGTCAATAAATAACAGATATTCATCAACCTTAAAAAGAAATTAATGCATGACATAAACACTTTATTTTTCAACATAAAAAATAAGTTAAATGAAGCAACTGGAATTGTGTGCAAATCTGTTTTCTGTTCACCTTAATAGTAGACAGCGGGAGCCCCAGATCTGCTTCTGCATTCTGTCTATTGCTATATGCTGTTTTTATTTCAGTAAATGAAGAAAATTTGTTCCAAACTCAACAGTATAGTTTCTTTAAAGGTTAGTTGCAATGTAGAATGTGACTTCATTATAGGACATCCCCTCCTGAAAATCTCACCTGTTAGTATCACTACAGATCTCATTAGAAAAGAAGTATTGAGAAGCCATCGAATTCAGATGGTAAACATGTATTTTCTAAGATTTGAATTCATGCTTGAAAGCTTAAATTTTAAGCATTGGCAACCAATGTCAGTTGTTTTCCTTAAACTGGGGTTTCTTGAATTCTCAAGAAAATGTATGCCAAATATTTAAGTCTGAATAATTATAATGTGCCAATAGGGCCTTCAAATAAAAGTAAAGATACATTAAGAAAAGCAGTTTAGTTAGCAACTTAATCACACAAGTAGTTTTCCTTGAGACAATTCATGGATTTTAATATTCAATTGAAAGTGTTTTATACATAACTTCCCATGCCATCACTCAGAATATTAAAGAAGCCGTCATGAGTTGAGACTTAAAATTAACAATGTTTGCTATTTCATAAAGGAGATTTTTAAAATTAAATTTAATTTTTTTTTTTTCAGACAGAGTCTTGCTATGTTGCCCCCGGTAGAGTGTCGTGGCGTCATACATTGCTCACGGCAATCTCAAACTCATGAGCTTAAGTGATTCTCTTGCTTCACTCTCCCAAGTAGCTGGGACTACAGGCATCTGCCACAATGCCTGGATATTTTTTAGAGACAGGGTCTCACTTTAGCTCAGGCTCATCTCAAACTTGTGAGCTCCCAGAGTGCTAAGATTACAGGTGTGAGCCACCGCACCTGGCCTTTTTAAATTATTTTTAAGTAAAATTTTACATTTTAAAAATAAAAATTTACCAGGTATTATGGCTCACACCTGTAATCCAAGCCAGCACTTTAGGAGACCAAAGCAGAAGAATTGCTTAAGACCATGTTTTGGAGATCAGCCTGGGCAACATGCAAAGATTCTGTTTCTACCAAAAATAAATTTCATGTATATATTTATTTATATATAAATAAAAGTCATACATAATTTATAGGTAATGTTATTTATATATATATTATATAATATGCATATTGTCCAGATAATGTGGCATGCACCTATAGTTCAGGAGGTCAAGGCAGGCGGATCACTTGAGCCCAGGAGTTTGAAACTGAGCTACAATCATGCCAATGCATTCCAGCCAGGGCAATAGAGCAAGACCCTGTCTCAAAAAGAAAAAGTTTTTTTAAAAGATAAAAATGACTTACTATGAGATTGTAAGAGTTCTCTGTCTAACTCTGCATAGTCCCCAGAGGAGGCACTCCAGTGTCATACTGATTGCAAGATTCTGATAAAGGATCACATAAAAAGCAGTGGGATTTGTTAATCCTCCCAATATTTTCTTATTTCTCTTCTCAGATCCTGGCAATGCATGTCAACAACTTAAGGAAAATGCTACAGATATCATTATTCCTATGTTTTTGCATTATAACAAACAAGCCATCTGAGAAATAAAATTAAAAATAAAATCCTAAGTCTCCCCTCCCCAATCAACTGAATGGATCTCTTCTTGGATGAATGTACCCCAGAAAAACCTTAAAACTGAAATCTCTTCCATGCCAGGATGGGAGGTCAGACGCACCTCATTATATACCCTCACTGTAACCACCAACTCCTGGACTCAGACCATCAAGCCTCTTACCTTAAGTAGGTAGGCCTACAGGTGTGTGCCACCATACTCAGCTAATTTTTTTATTTTTTGTAGAGATGAGGTCTCACTATGTTACCTGGTTTGGAATTCCTGGCCTCAACTGATCTTCCCACCTTGGCCTCCCAAAGTGCTGGGTATATGGATATGTGTTCATATACTTGGCCTAGTTATCTATTTTAGACTCAGTTGTGTAAAAAAAAAAAAAAGGCACAGAAAGAGAGATCATTATCCCCATACTCAATGATATGAAGCCTGAAACATCTCTATGACCCCCAAGAACCAGGAACTCATTGATGTAGCATAACCTTGTTTGACTGAACTAGTTATGAAGACCAGAGAGGTTAAGTGATTTGTCCCAGTAACAATAAATAACAGTAAAAATAAATGTGGTTTCAGTTCTCTTTAGATATTGTCCATAAAACAATTTATTTTCCCATTTACAAAAGCTGCTTTCAGTTGGCTTATGCATTTGAAAAAGAAATATATTGGATATGATTGGTCAGATAGTTATTCCAAATTGTACTAAATTTTAATAATTACAACATATTTATATCTTTTTAAGTTTTTATAGTGCATGAAATTCTTTGAAAACATATGCCATTTTTACATAGCTTTCTATTCTGTCCCTAGTTTATTAATCTAAGGTACTGAAGAGATTGTGAATTCCACAAAGTCAAGGGTGCTATGTAATTTAATACAGCAGATACATACAAAGTACCCAATGCTGAAACAGTAAGAGTAAGAAGCAGTTTGTTGTCTTCTTTCCTTTATCTTATCTCTGAGAAAAGAACTAAGAAGAATAGAGGTAAAAAAATGAAGAGCTGGCACAAGGAAGAAAAAGCTCTGAGGCTTCAACAATCCTTTAACTGTTAAGTATCTAAATTTTTTTTTCTAGGCAAGTTGTTTTCTGGTTCTGCTTAAATGCTCCCATCTCTAAATCCATACCAACTTCTGTTAGCTTTGTTTTCCCAAACGTGTCTATTAAAAGTGGATAGGGCAAGACTTACTGACCTAGAGCTATCTTTATCTTCAAAAGAAGTACTAATTCTGACAATAATCCCCTAAACTAATCCTCACCTCACCTATAGGCTACTGCGTTAATACCTTATGTCTAAGGGTGGGTTTTCTAGAAGCCAAATCTGGCAAGAGTTGGAAGCAGATTCATTGAGGGAATGTTCTCAGGAGAAAGGTAGGGAAGGAAGCAGGAAAAGACAGATGAAGACGCTAAAAGAAGATTCCTAAAAAGCAGTAAAGGACAGATGAAGAAGCTAGGCTGAAGCTGGCTTCAGCCTAATCTCTTTAGAAGCTCTGGGAAATGAAGTGCACCAACAAGTTGACCCCACCTTGAGACAAGGGAACAAACTGTTTTGCCCCCCTCCTCCAAGTAAGCCTTGCAGAAGAAGAGGCATAACATCCAGGGCAAAGCTATTTTCTTTCTGTTGAACGCAATTCTTAGGGAGAAGTGATTAGCTGGGAACTGCACAGGAGTGCCTGGGAGGTATGTGCCCTAGCCCAGTAGAGAGCATCTGGGCAGGGCATCAAAGACACCAACAGCAACAGAAAAAAAGAGAAGAAAACTTAGTTAGACATAGTTCCAGCTATGGAGGCAGAAGGAAATGAAGGCAGGAAGAACCCTTGAGCCCAGGAGTTTGACGTTACAGTGAGCTATGATGACGCCACTGTACTCTAGCCCAGTCAACAGAGTGAGATTCTGCCTGAACAAAATAAAATAAAAATAAAAAATAAAAACAACAGCATCCACTATACCTTGTCACTATATCCTCCTTCTTGTCTAACACCTTGAAACTATGAAAAAGGAAAAAGAGGAACTAGTAAAACTGTATCAGTTTTATATAAGAATAGTAAATAAAAATAATCTGTCAAGAGTTTTACAATAATGAGAGGCATAAACAAAGTATGTACATACATGATATAGAGACCAGGAGCTTTATCATCATAGCTCTGTGCTCTCCAGATTCCAAGGATTCTTACCTGAATATCCCTAGATGAATATGCCACTATTTCATTCAGCATTTTTCCAGCCACAAACAGGAAAATTACTAAATATTCTGTTTCGTAACTATAAGCAAAATCTTCCACACCAGGAATCCTGGACCACAGTATAAAACCAAAACTATCATCTATTATAAAAACTCCATATCTTTACTGTTTTAATAAAATGTATAATAATATATAGCAATGGAAAAATTCAGTACTTTATTCAGTTCTGAGGCATGACATAAAATACAGAAAGTTTGAAAAATGTTTAAGACACATACTATTAGCATAGCATAAAAGTTAGTGAAATATTCCATAATGATAGAAAAAACTGTATAGAGTCCTTTTCTTAATTTGTTATGACTCCCAAAAAGTAGAAAATTAAGAAATAATCTTTAAAGAACTTTATGTAGCTCCGCTTAGGGTTAATTTCTGTCTTCATATCTAGAAAGTCATCCTGTGTGGTAGCAATGATTTTAAAGTATCAAGTACTTAACTGGTTTTAAGGACCTATAAACCTCTTTGAGTTATGATCATAATTTGTATTACTCTAAAAGTTGGTATAAACTAACTAAAGAGACTCAGCATGCTAAACATAACTCTGAAAGATTTAAACGTAGCTGGTTAAAAAATGCTTTGAGTGTTACATAGTCCATGAAGAAACCAAATAACTTACTGGCCTATTTCCTCTTTCCTATTAAAGTCATATGGCATTGTGGATATTACCAGTATTCAGCTGAGTTATGTTCTAAGGCAAATACAGATAGACCATAATATATTTTGTATACAAAGTGGAATTCAAATCCTCTGATAAGAAAAAAAGATGTCAATCATTGTAAGCAAAAATGGCAAGAAATGCCTCAAAAGGAAATGAAACATACCAGGAACACACATAGTCATGGCTCTTTCCTATTTTTTCCCATAAGCAGACCCTCCAAAACTCAGAATGGAGCTAATGGGCAAGGCATGAAATCATTTGTTGATATCTTATTTAGCATTAAAACATCAGAGGCAGAAATTAGGAGGTTATAATGAAAGAACAACCCTGTGTAATCCTACCTTTAAAAAATTCACATTACTGAAAAACAACAAATAAAAGTCTACAACAGAATGCAAACAATATATATTTTAGAAAAATCTTTAATGTATTGTTTTAGACAATTCTATGAAACTTAAATGTGCAATGTAATCATGTTTTCTATTAACCCATTTCATTGTTGAATTTGTCACTCAGGGCTCAATAGTTCTAGGATTATCAGATTCTAAGAAAATCTCACCAAGTCATAGCTGGTTGTAAAATTTTTTCGATTTCTATTTTTTCAAAAAATCTCTTCAGCACTTAGACAAGGGAAGACAGGCTACATAGTGATGACCTTTTATTTTCATTTGTATTTTGTTGGCAGTTCAGTTGGTTTCAACATTTATTGAGCACCTACTATGTACCAGGCACTGTACTAGACGCTGGAGACACAAAGATGAATAAAGACATGGTCCCAGTCCCCAAGGAGCTGACAGCCTCTTGGAGGCAAACAGATAGTGCAAATATGTAGAATTTACTCTAAAACAGATAAAAATGTCAGTAATGTAATAATATGGGGCCTTTAAATACAATGATATGTCATTGTTTCTAATGTCAAGGCAGAGAAATAAAATGCATTTTCATGATAAAACAGTAAAATCATTAAGACTAACTTTTGAAGATTCACATGATAAAGGTAGTTAATACTAAAAATTTACACCATAGTTTTTCAAGTATTTCATACTTAGAAATATTATTGCCCACATTTGTGCTATAGTCAAAGCCATGATTCCAGGTTGCTGCCTCCATCATTCACATCTCAGCGTGCTGGGATTGAGTTTCTCACTAAGTTTATGGATAAGAATGGCTAATTCCTCAGTTGCTTGGCTCTTGTCCTCCAAAAGTTCATAACGAAGGCTGGAGATATCTTGCTTGATTTCTTTTAATTCACCTGTAGTATTTGTATTAAAAAAATACGTAGTTGGTTATTTGCTCTTTAGATTTAGAAAATAACAGAGTGAAATTGATACAATAGGAATGTTTTCTACATAAATTCTCCAAAGTAGCTATTTCAATTTTTTTCTTTTAAAATGTTTTTTAAAAAACGCCTGTCTTTAAAGATAAATTGACCTTTGAAAAAAGGTACAAAACATAAAATTCACATTAATTTTCCTCTGTTGTGTAAGGTATTAGAGAAAGCTCCTTGTTTTTAATGATGTTATGGCTAAACAATTCCTCTTCTTCAGTTTTTACTTCCCAAGGGAGGTTATGGTACAACTGATCAGATTTCTGCTTTCTAAACTACATTCCCATTCCAATCATGTCACTTTGAGACTGTTTCTAGATCACTATGATTGGATTTTTTGCTAGTTCTCAATCACACATTCATAGATGTCTTTTCTGTACACATATACCCTTGGATTGACTGAGATTTATAAGAGATTTATTTCTTCTGTTAATCAAACAATGGCTACAAAGCCTTCAACAGTTTTACTAAGTTTAGCCCTTTCTTCCCTTATCAGTACAGGTACATCTAGAGGCATCTTATTGGTGGTAAAAGGTATAGTTTCCATTTTTAGGACAACTCATTTCTCCTAGGTTTCTTTCTTTCTAACTCTGGACCTGTGCTTTGGCTCTACTCTTTAGCATTTGATAAAAAATTTGTACAGATGCTCTGTCTCAGATATGCCTTACAAAAGAAAGCATGTTTAAGGAAGGAGCCAAGGAGAAAAGTGAAATTTTAAAAAGAAACACCAGACAAGAAAGATGGGTTAGAGATCTGTTTCTGGACAACAAAATAGAGGTTTTTCCAAAGACATGTGAATTCTGTTTGAGTCATTGTTTTATCTGCATTACTGGGAAAATGTTAACACTAATTTGAACTCACTGGAAACAGAACTGAAATTACTGACTATTTTATGTAAGAATTTTTTAAACTCCTAGAAAGACAGCAGTGTTTACATTCTAAGAATCAGTTAGGGTACTCTGAGTGGAGACAAACTGCCTCTGATCCACATTGTTAGGAATCGTTTCTTTAAAATATGAAGTTTCCAGAAATGTAACATAAGATTCTCCTGCCAATCTTGGAGAAAACCAAACTGTAACCCAGGACTGTATTTTTAAACTACACGTCAGTATGAAGTTTTCCAGATTTATTAAGTTATAAAAGGATGTTTCTGAAACTGGAGATGCTTACCTTCATTAACTTCGTCATTTTCTTTGTCTACTTGTGCTTTCAAAACATACCGCTTTATAAGTCTTTTCATTATTTGCTGTTGGGGAAAAAAAGATTCAATCACCAATGATACAGATAAGTATGCTGGGTTCTATTCCAAAGGGCCTTACATACCTGTAAAGTAAGTAACTCAGGGGAGAAGAATTTAGTATAACTACTTACAAAAAAGTTACCTGATTTCAGCTTAACCCTTTTCACCTTCTACTGAGATTTAATGCATGATTCATAAATGCTATTTTTTAATACCCTTTGGCCTCAGAAATGAAAGAAGCTTTCAAAAAAAGCTAAGTTGGGAGATTGCAATTCCTAGTTTTTCTTTGAACAGTTTCTCTTTAAGATGCACTGACACTACATTATCACCTATAGGACACTACCTTATTTCTCACTATTTAGAAAAATGTATGAATATATGCTTTAAAGAGAGTACTTGGAAAATACAGAAGAGAACAAAAGAAATAAACAAAATCATTGATAACTCCACCATCCAAAGATAATCACTGTTGTTACTTTGGTGTATGTTCTTCCAATATTTTTTCTTTACATTTTGTATATTACATATGTACTAATTACTATGTGTATTATATTTTATGTTTTTTAAATACCATATATTCTGCTGTATCACATGTTTTCTTCTCATGGCAATACATATTGTGACTTTTTCAATCTAAATAACTGCTCTTATAGGGTGATATAAATATGGCAAAAATGAAACTGGAACCCTACTTCATACCATAGAGAGAAAAAATTAATTTCATGTGGATCTTTCATGTGAAACACAGAGCTTTTGAATCCTTTTAAAAAAGTAAGTATAGTAGAATATATTTGTTAATTTGGGGTATTGTTGGATTTTTTTTAAGATAAAAAATTTAATCACAATAGAAAAGGTTAATAAATTAAACTTCAGTAAACTTTAAAACTTCTGTATGAAGAAGAGAGAAAGTGAAAAGGCAAGCCACAGACTGGGAGAAAAAAAAATTTTTTTTTTTTTGAGACAGAGCCTCAAGCTGTCGCCCTGGGTAGAGTGCTGTGGCATCACAGCTCACAGCAGCCTCCAACTCCTGGGCTCAAGCAATTCTCCTGCCTCCGCCTCCCAGGTAGCTGGGACTACAGGTGCCCACCACAACACCCGGCTGTTTTTTGGTTGCAGTCATCATTGTTGTTTGGAGGGTCAGGGCTGGATTCGAACCCGCCAGGTCAGGTGTATGTGGTTGGCGCCTTAGCCGCTTGAGCCATAGGCGCTGAGCCAGAGAAAATATTACTAATACTTACAACTGACAAATAATCTAGAAAGAATTTTAATTCAATAAATAAGAAAAACCGAAACAATCCAATTTAAAAATGTGCAAAATAAAAAGTGTTTCACAGGAATGGAAATGTGAATGGTCAACAAGATTACTAAGCAATCTCAAACACTTTTTCAGGGGAAAATACAAATTACGACTAAAAGAGACACAATTTTATCCCTAATAAACGGAAAAATTGATAAATCTGATAGTGTCAAGTGCTGGAAAGGATATAGATCAATGGGACTTTTATACTTCACTGGCATGAGTGTAAACAGATGACTCTGAAAACAACATTTTTTTTACATTTTAAAATTTTTATTAAAAATTTTTTTAGTGATAGAATCTCAAATATGTTGAGAAGCTGGCCTCAACTCCTAAGTTCAAGGCTATCCTCCCAACTTAGCCTTCCTAGCAGCTGAGGAGCCACTGCACCTGGCCTGTATTATCTTTTAAAGTTGAATATTTGTATTCCCTTTCTCTTAGAAAATCCACTTCTTGTTATAGAACCTAGAGGAACCTTACCCATGTGGAGAAAGAGACATACAACAATGTTTTTAGTAACTCTGTCTAAAAACTGGAAACAATCTAAACAAATATCAACATGAAAACAGACAATCTATGGTATTTTACACAATGTAATGTCCTTGTGTTCATTAATAAAATTAATGAACCACAGCCACACACAACAGTGTGGATGAATCTTAGAAGCATAGTTGAACGAAAAATTCCAGTTGCAGAAGACTTACAAAGTATGACACTATTCTTAGAAAGCTCAATAACAAGTAAACCTATGTAACATATTTTAGGAATATCTATAAATTATATGTGAAAAAATTAAAAAACAAAGTAATAAGATAAGAAACCAAACTTAAGGTTAGGGATTACCTCTTAGGTAGAGGCAATGGGGCAGGGTAGTGAGGTACACAAAGTAGGTGATTGGATCTCTTCCTTCCCCAAAAGACAGAAACTTCATTTGCTTATTTTGTACTGATTCAAATTCAGCTAACAACTATTAAGCAATATATCAAATACTTGTACATTCATTCTTTCATTTAATTCTATAGAGAAGCCAAATTTGACTGGCATCAGGAGGTTTTGTACTACTAGCAATCTAAAAAGTGTAAGTGAAAGTAGTAAGACTGATTTGGACATGTGTGAATAATTCTGAAGTATAACAATGTAAAATTTTAGAGAGAGAAGGGACCTTGGAATTTGTTGTTTTTCATATTTTCATACTACTCATTATGAGACTTCCTAACAGTCTTACCATTACATAGCCTCTGTATAAACACCTATGATTGATAGCCTGCTAGGTTTCCCAGACAGCTGGTCTAATCCATTTTTGGACAATTGTAGCTGTTAGAAAACGACTCCTTTGTATTGAGCCAAAATCTCCTTCACTGTACTTTCTTCTTCTTTTTTTTTTTTTTTTAATTATTTCCAGGCAACATAATTTTGTACATAGAAAAGAATTAAAAGTGAGTCAACAAGATCTCTGGATTAAAGTTCAATATACAAATATCCATTGTATATAACAATTAGAGAATTAAAGTTAACCTGACCAACACAAAATATGAAGTACATAGAAATAATACTTCAGAAATAGATAATATTTCTACATGGAAAACTTCTAATTATTATTGAAAATATAAAAAGATGCATGTACGTATATATTGCAAAATGATTATTAACATTTGAGGGTTTTTTTACTTGTTTAGGTATACCTTCTGTTATAACTCAGGTTATTGTTTTCTAGGGATATCAGTATACCACATAGCAAATTCACTTTGCTCTAGGGGTTCAGAAGGATTGAAGCAAACAGCAGGTCCACTGGGGGGCACACAAATTCACTGTGCTTTCTAACTACTGTCTAAATTCTGTTCTTTGGGCCAGCTGAGAATGAATTTGCTATTTTTTTCTACTTGACTGACTTTTAAATATCCCCTCTCCTGGGTTCCCCTGGGTTTCCCTGGGTTTCAGTATCACTTATTGATAATTCATTGTATTTATATTTACTTCTATTTAATTTGTAGACATACATATACCCCATAGCCATACTGTGAATGTTGCTATGCTACCTTCTCACCAACACTATCATTCTACTCTAGTGGCGAGATTCTTAAAAGAATGACCAGTTATCTTTGTATCTATATAACCTAAGACCATGCATAATAGGGGTTGTCTTGAATGTGCTAGGAACCTCTTTGTGAGTGGAACTCAATATGAATGTCTCATTTTGCCCCTGTAGAGAAAAATTGCCATAAGCTTCTAGTAAAACCAAGCCTGAAATGATAGCTTTCATGGTTTGAACAAGAGATCATCACTGGGACAAAGACCATCCAGCACTATCTGGGTCAAAGGTATTCCCAAAGCAAAGCCAGATTTTAAAGCAGAGCTGCCAACAAGAGACACCAAAGAGAGTAAGACTCAAGGACTTAGAGCAGAGCTTCTGTGGAGTCTTATAATAAATTCCTATTTATTAACAAATCCGTGTGCCATTAACTTTAAATAACCAAACTAACAGGTTTTCAACAAAATATTGTTAAAATTAGCAGAATTCAATCACAGCCATCCTTCCAAGTCTTTATGTACTTGAGAAAAATCACCCAAAAAGAATGGAGAAAAAAAACCCCCAAATATGTGTGAAGATATAATTCAAATAGAGTTTACTTATGTATGCAGTACACAACATGCAGAACTCAGTTGTGAGTAACTCAAAGGATTAGTTAGAATTTGGGGATATATGTGTATACCATCTTAACAAAGAGCGAGAAATCTCTGGAGAAATGACAAGACAGAAAAGGTATTTGGGTTGAATACATCCTTTATTCAAATATAAAGGAAAACTGAATGTATATAATGAAAGGTCACAGTGCCAGGAAAAATTGATACAGATATACTCACAGAACTATCAAAGTAAGTTCTTTATATAGTTTCTTTATCTCTTAACTCTAAACTTTTTGGAGTTAAGAGATAAAGAAAGTTTGGAGCATCCAAAACAAAATCTTCAGTCAACTGTATGTTGAAAACAATCAGGCTGACCTCAAACTCTTCTATCAACATTTCATTCTAGACAATGAAGTAATATCTACAAACACATTTTAAAAAATGAAGCATCATCTAAGAATTTTACAGCTAGTCAATATAAATATATACAAAAGAGAAACAAATTTTGTACACGAAATAACTCAGAGAACATAGTTCCCATAAGCTCTTCTTGAAGAAAACTTACAAGACAACAAAATTAAGCTGAGAAAGAGATTAATAGAAAATTATGTTGAAAAAGACTGGTGGTGAGTACTGACTCTGTTTAACTATGGGCATAAAACTAAATATCAGGGCTATAATCCTGACAAGAGGATCAGAATATGGCCCTCTAAAAATATGCCACTTTGTTACATAGATTATTGTGAGCTGAAGGCAATTAAAACATAGCAAACATGGAAAGAACTCTCTGTCCACCCCCATCTTCCTAAAAGCAGTATAAAAATTTCTTTTATAAAGAAGATCTTTCCTTCCTCCTTTCTCATACTAGGAAAAGTAAAAATAACCATTATCACTGGAATCAGAAAGTGAGCACCAAGAAGGGTCTCACAAATCTACTTTACAAAACTTCATCTTCCATGAGTTTCCCCCATATATTTATGTTTCCACAATTTACTACACCAGCAACCCAAATACCTTTTCTGTCTTGTCATTTCTCCACAAATTTCTTGCTCTTTGTTAAGATGGTATATACATGTATCTCCAAATTCTAATTAATCCTTTGAGTTACTCACAACTGAGTTCTGCATGTATGTGTACTGCATGCATAAATAGACTTTATTTTTCTCCCTTTAATCTGTCTTTAGTCAGCTAAACTAGTAGCCCCCAGGTACTGAACCTAAGAGAGTAGAAAAAAGTATCCTCCTATCTCCCACAGTTTTAATTATTTAACTAGCAAGAGCTAGGAATAGAAGTGGAAAAACAGTGAAAAATAAGTACTTTTCTTCATAGTTTAGAGATGGAGGGTCAAAAGATAAAACTTGAAACATATACTTCAAGTAACAGAGATTTATGTTTAAACATAAAGATAAACACCATGACAAATAATATAATCCACTTCAGCAGAGACTGCCAATTCTTTCCCCCAGTATTTTAGCTTGGCACATGGCCATTTGAAATTGAAACTTTATTTTCCAGCCTTTATCACAGATAAGTGGTTTGTATAACTTTACAAAAGTTCCCTACAAGAAAGAATTTTCTTATCACCTTCTAACTGAATTTTGGAATGCAGAAATAATAACTGGAGCTCCAGCAGCTTTCTCAGACTAGAAGACAATGTTAGATTGAGAGCCCTTTGTGACAGAGTAACATGATAGAAAAAAGCCTGGGTCCATGACAATGTTAAGTACCACATCAGGAACACAACAGAGAACCAAATTTCTATCTTCTTTTAAGACACTTGATGATTGATATTTTGTGGTTTGGTATGAGTTGCACCAAACTAATCCTAATTAATATGAAGACTACTTTAAAATGACCATGAGTATACCAAAGAATACCTGAACAAATAGACAGGTATCACATTATCATGTTCTTAAAAACAAAAAGAGAACAGCATAGAGAGTCAATTTGCCATAACACAATCACAATAAAAATACCAACAGGATGTTTTGTGAACTAGATAAGCTGACCCTAAAATTCAAATGGAAAAATAAAGAAGGGCTGGGCACGGTGGCTTACGCCTGTAATCCTAGTACTCTAGGAGGCCAAGGAGGTTGGATTGCTGGAGTCATGGGTTCGAGACCAGCCTGAGCAAAAAGTGAGACCCTGTCTCTACTAAAAAAAAGTGAGACCCTGTCTCTACTAAAAATAGAAAAAACTGAGGCAAGAGGATCACTTGAGCCCAAGAGTTCTGTGAGCTATGATGCCATGGAACTCTACCCAGGGCGACAGCTTGAGATGAAGGAAGGAAGGGAAAGAAGGAGGAAGGAAATCCAGGAAAATTCTATCAAATAAGAGCCCTGAGGTACATGTATGTGTGCATTTTACTTTTGAGGACTGAATACTGACCTTTTTAGCTTGCTCAAATTCCTTTCTAAGGGGTCTGGAGAATCACACTTTACAAACCTCAAAATCTTGTTAAAACTGGTCTTTTTGACACAATACAATATGGCTTATTTTCCAACCTGGCTCTGGTATGGCATGACAGAGAACAAAATCCTATATCTTAACTTATGCATTCTTTCTTACTGACTCCAAATTTTAGTCAAAGATTAACTATCTCAACCAATTGCCAAACAAAAAAATTCCTAAATCCATCTATGAATTGCAAGCTTCTGCTTCAAGACATCCTGCCTTTTGGGGCCAGGTCTATGGATACCTTCCATGTGTTGATTTATATCTTTGTATCTGCTGCCTCCCTAACCTGAAGGAAGCCGAACGGTAGTTTCATAGCCTGGGGACTACTTACTCAAGGCTTCTTGGGTTTGTGTTTCCCAGGTTGTAGTACTCATTGGCTCACAATAAACCTTTTAAAATATATTGGCAGAATTTTGTTTCTCTGTCATTTGTTTGACTTCTGTTTTAAACTACAATAATTAAAATAATGTAGTTTTACAGCATGAATAGACTGATCAATGGAAAAGAAAGGAAAACCTAGAAATAAGTTTAAATATATAGAAACTTAGTGAATGATAAAAGTAGCATTTCAAATCAATAGGTTATTCAACACACTCAGCTGGAAAAAATATATTTCAATCCCTATCCCATATATTACATGAAAATATATCCTATATGAATGAAATACTTTCATAGAAAAAGTAAAAGTACTAAAGAAATATGGATAAAAAAATTATCGAATAATCTCATATGGGGAAAGAGCTTTCCAAATAGTACACAAAACATGAAGCCAGGAAAAATTTGTAGAGTTGGCTACATAAAAATTAAAATGCTGTGGATGGGGGAAAAATCTCTTTAAATATTAAAAAGACACACAAAAAACTGGTGAATAAATTCTCAACTCATATCATAGACAAAAATCTGATAATCTTAATGTAAAAAATTTGTCTTAACTGATAACAAAATGCCCACAAGAAAAGCAAATATATATTGAATATATACTGAGTCATAAGCACATAGAACATTAAACATTAAACTTTATTCATGATAAAAAATATAAAGCAAAACCATTTTCACCTGTCTGGCTAAGATAAAAACTTTGATAACACATTGTTAGAAAATTGAGAACAAAATGGGCACTCTCATTTATTTATTGTAAGAAACTAAATTGGTACAAGCTCCATCAATATCAATTAGATAACAGGTAAAAAAATAAAAATGCACTTATATTTCAGCCAGACAATTCTATAAATTTGCACATATTTGAAATATTACGCATACAAAAATACTGCAGTATTGCTTCTAATAGCTAAATATTGACAGTATCTTCTATTTCCATCAATAGAAAAAGGAGTAAGTAAAGAATAAGCATATAATAGGATATAAACACAACCTTAAATGCAAGGCTTTGATAATCAATGTGTCAAACAATTTTGCAGAATATTCTTCTTTTAAGAAAACTGTATAAGGAAGAAGACTATACCATTAATTGACACCACCAATACATTAGAAACATAATGTATCCTCAAATCTGGGAAGCACCACATGAGAAATTTAAGGATTTGATGTTCAAAACGACTAATTAGATTAGAAATAAATATAATCTCTTCTGAGTTGGAGAATAGTATTCACACGTCACATCCAATATCAAAATGCAAAAAATGCTTTTAAAAGTAGTGCTGATGGGGGCAGTGCCTGTGGCTCAGTGAGTAAGGCATTGGCCCCATATACCAGAGGTCGTGGGTTCAAACCCGGCCCCCAGCCAAAAACTGAAATAAAGAAGAAAAAGTAGTGCTGATGAAAGACTATAGTCTAACAAGTCTTTTATTTTATTTTATTTTGTTGAGCTTAGAGTACCATGGCATCCTAGCTCACAGCAACCTCAAAGTCTGAGGCTCATGGGATCCTCTTGCCTTGGCCTCCCAAGTAGCTGGGACTACAGGTGCCCACCACAACACTCAGCTAATTTTTCTGTTTTTAGTAGATGAGGTCTTGCTTTTGCTCAAGTTGGTCCCCAACTCCTGAGTTCAGGTTGTCCACCCTCCTTGGCCTCCCTGAGTGCTAGGATTACAGGTGTGAGCCATTGCATCTGGCCTTAACAAGTCATTTAAAAAGCAGATCACCTGAAGGAAAAACCTGGCAAGCTGTGTCAGGTTCACCTACTGTGAGACCATTATTGCTTCTAAAATACCCTATCTGACACTGCTTTCTCCAGCTTAGGGTATTCTTGTAAATGTTCTTTGGAAATTGTAGCAACATTTCATTTTCAATATTGCAAAAGAAATTCTTACTACTCAACTTAAAAAAAAATCAAGTACTTGGACTCTGACTTCTAAAATCTCCTCCAACTCCCATACTATTTTCTCATTTCCTCTGCATTGTACTATTTTTATAGCAGATCTGAAGACTATAATTCTACTCACTACACACACATACACACACACACAAACACATACATAGACATATATGGAACTACATGCAGATTAAGAGATATGACTTAACCAAATGCTTACCTGATAACGTGTTGGCTGATTGAGAATGCTGTTAAAACTGTGTGATTCAAAAACTCTTGAGTTAGACTGAGTGAAGAGGTTTAACTAGGAAAAAATACAATTAACCTAGTAAATTAGAATACATTCATTTGGAATCAAAAATATAACCCATTTTAATCTCCTGGATAATATATTTGGAGTCAACATTTCTGAGGAACATTTTAAGCAAGCTGAGTTTTATAAGTTATTTGATATATTCCCAAAGATAAAAATGAATGTGAGTAATATGCTTACATTTATCAAAATGTTGGCGAGAGGTACTAGCATAGTGGAATTGTTTAATTAAAAATTAAATTATTTTAAAATAATTTAAATTTAATTTAATTTAATTAATTTAATTAATTAAATTAATTAATTAATTTAAATAAAATTAAATTATTTTAAAATAAAATTGTTTAATTGAAATTAAATTATAATTTAATTTTCAATTAAAATATTTAAAAAATGTTGAAATGTTGGCTCATGCTAAGCAATTTTTCCTGGGAACCCTGTATCATTTATCAAAATGAACTCATGGCATCTAGAAGGCAAAGTTTAGCAGAAGCAGTTCAACCTGATCCCGAGCCTACGTTCTTCTGGACTTGAACAAGAAGCACACCCATGTTCAGCTGGTACCTCCTGGTATTTTGTAGCGCTATAATGTTAGCCAAAATAACACATCTGCCAAATGATCTTGGCCTTATACTGAGACAGGTTCTCGACTTTGGAGAGAACTGGGATAAAGAATTTTGATTTTCACTTCCTTTCTCTATTTTTTCTTTTTAGGTTTAGCTTTTGAGTGGGTAGGTACAGAACGTAGGAATATGAACAGGGACTGCCTCTAATCTGTGGGTAAGCTGCAACCTAAAATGTGCAATTCAAAGGCAGGGCCCTTTATCCAAAAAGATCTGACTTCCCACCTTTATAACTCGGGAAGATGTGGGATAGGAAGGAAGAGGAAGTGGCATTGATAGGTAAGTACCCTCTTAACTTCTTTTAAAATCGTGCTAGGCGAAAACCTTAACAAACAATGTTAATTCTCCTGTTTGCCACTGGAGGTCAGTGTCTGACTGTTGACTGAGGTTAGGTGTATACTAGGCTGGCTGGAAAGGAATCTTGAGGCTCCTTCCTTTCGTCTAAAAAAGAAAAACAGAATTTCTCCAAATTTGTAGTACATTCAATATACAGAGAGTATAGATATGGATAGTATTAAGGAGATTTAAACAGCTCTGTGCACAATTTATAAAACAAAATCAAAATGGCAGTTTTTAATCTGAGAAAAGCTAGTCTTTTCTGTCAGAGGAGCAATACAGGCAAGAGAGGACAGCCTAAATAGAAAGCTTCCTGTTGTAACCCATCTGCAACCTAGGAATAGGGGGAAGGGGGAAAGGGAGGGGTGGGAGGGGGGTGGAAGGAGGGGGATTGGTGAGAATACACTTGTGGTGCATCTTACAATGGTATATGTGAAACTTAGTAACTGTAGAATGTAAATGTCTCAACACAATTGTGAAATTGCCAGGAAGGCTATGTTAACCAGTGTGATATAAACGTGTCAACCGGTCTGTGAAACTAATGTATGGTGCCCTATGACCATACCATTGTACATAGCTATGATTTAATAAAAAAAAAGGAAGAGACAGTATCAGTCCCTACCTTATATATTGTTGTTGCGAGGATTAAATAACTTAATGCATGTAAAGCATTCGGAACCACCCTAGCATGTAGTCAGTGCCCCCCTGAAACATTACAAGACAGGGGAAAAGTACAATAAGAGAGATAAGTCTAGGGGCAGGAGGAGGCAATGGTGAATTCTTTCCAGGACAGAGGGTGTCAGGAATGGCTCTCTGGGTTTGGAAGGATGACTAGGATTTTTCCCAGGAGATGGCAGAGTAAGGACTAAAGCTACTACCACTACAACTACAAAAAGGTAATTACTATCTACTGAGTACTTACCCATTGCAAGCCCTTTGCCAGTGCTTGACCTGGGCTGTCTCATTTAATCCTTTTGATAGTAATTCCATGAAGTTAGTACTACAAACTATTATCATCCCATGGGATGAGCAATAGAGATCAGAGAGGTCAAAGAATTTACCTGAGGCAACACAGCCCCAGAAGTCTACAGAGGTAAGGCTTGAATGGATGATGTTTGGTGTCAAACTTTTTAAATCATCAAGCTAAAGTACTGAAGGCAACTTTCCTCACTTCATAGTTTGAGCCACTTGAACTTGAACCCTAGCCTCAGGTGGAGCCTGTTTATCACTTTGTCTCTACTAGTGCCGTTTGTCTCCTTAGCTGACGGCTACCATGTTGGAGAGCACTGGAGCTGGAGGGGACGCCTATTGGAAGGGGGAGGTTTCAGAGGACAAGAAAGTGGAAAATGGAAAGGGGGCAGTAGAGTCTTTCAGCTTCCCTCCCGCTCCTGCTACAGGGACACCTCCTTCACCCTTTCTCTGATCTGCCCTGTGACGCCTGATGAAATTAAACCTGCCTGTCAGAAGCAAACTATGCCTGTCTGGTTCCCTGGCACTTTTAGTCTAATTGCTGCCTAATGAATATAATAGCTCCCTGACTATCTTTTCAGCAACCTGGGCTTCTGAAGCCATTCAGAAAGAGCCGAACACCAGTAACACTCACCCTACTGTCTGCACTGAAACCCGATATCGGCTGGACAGTCCTGGTTTGCAACTTAGTTTTCATCTCTGCAAGGTCCCTCAGGCTCAGGTTTACTGGCCAGTTGCTAGACAGGAGCAATCTGTGACATCCCCCTGGCCCCTCTTCTGTTTCTCACATCCACTCAAGATAGGATCTCAGGATTACTTTTCAGGCTAGAAACAGGAGCTGCAAACTCCAGCTGAAACCCATTTTGCTGAGCTGCTACCTGTTGACCTTGAGAGCTGACCAGAGAGCAGCTGGCTCAAATTGTTCTGGGTTCGAGTTGGCAGACCACAGAGAGGCTTTGGCTACCTAATCTGGCCTACTAGTGTAGTTGGCAAGCATGGATCCCACCCTGGAGCACGGCCTCATGTAGCACTCAGCCTTAGCCCTGGGTCAGGCAGGGAATTAAGGGAAAACCCAGCTCTTGATAACTAACTCTTAGGTACTTTGGCATTTGCTTATGTATTGCAGGGAAACAAAACAGACCACCCCAAAACTTCGTGGTTTAAAACAGTAAGCTATTTTGTTATCTCTTACACTTCTGTTTTTGTTGTTTGTTTGGTTTTTGGAGACAGGGTCTCACTTTGTCACCCTTGGTAGAGTGCTATGGCATCACAGCTCACAGTAACCTCCAACTCTTGGGCTCAAGTAATTTTCTTGCCCCAGCCTCCCCAGTAGCTGGGACTACAGGCGCCTGCCACAATGCCCAGCTATCTCTCCCACTTCTGCATGTCCACTGGGCTCAGCAATGCAGTTCATCTCCTGTCTCTCTGGGGGGTAGCGCATGCTGCTGAAACTACATGGTGGCTGGGCTGAAGTTATCTGGAATATCCAAGGTGACTCACTTCCATTTTTGGCACTTTGGCAGAGAGACAGCTGGAGGACTGAGCCAGGTCGATCTCAGCTGAGACTCTGAGCCAGGTCGATCTCTCTCTGTATAATTTCTGACCGAGCCTCTCCTTTTCTACCTGAAGTCTCCAAATGAGCTCTTCAACAGTATAGCTTGACTTAAATAGTGGGCCAGGGCTCCCCAAAGCAGAATCTGTCAGTCCTTAAAGTACAGACCCTGAACTGACAGTGTCACTTCTACTGTATCATACTAATTTAAGTTACAGGGTCAACCTATATTTAGGGAAGGGACTGCACAATGTGTGAACCCTAAACAAGGATGTGGGTAGAATTGTCAGTCCCCACACTAAACAAGCAAGTAACCACATTCTCTTATGTAAAACTTCCTTTCTGAGATGGCTACCACAGGCACACGCACTTAACACAGCCAAGGCATTATGCTAAGAGTCTTAAATTACCAATGAAATGCCACAGTGACATATGTCACTTCAGTCACAACTTGTTGGCTATATAATGAATTCACAGAAGGCATTAGGGATGGTCAGCCCTCCTTAGTACACGATGATGTCTCAGCCGACACCTGAAGTCAGAGGTCTCAGCTCTCATCAGCAAAAGTAAAGCTGAGAGGGAAGTGTGAGCATTGAGACAGAGTGAAGAGAAAGAACAAAAGATTGGGGGAGAAAGAGAAAATTGTTTGGAGGATGAAGAGCGGGATGGGGAAGAAAACAGATCCTTTGTCATTGCAGGAATTAAACCATCGCAGACATTTCTCATGTGAGAGAAGCGACCGTTCAATGAACTAGTTGGTAATGATTTGGCCATTTACCTGTTCACTGATTCATGTCACGTAAACTAGCATTCCTGTGCCCCTTTCGGTTATGTTTTATAAAGATTTGTAGTTGTCATCACTGTCCACCACCGTGTGGGCAGATGGCAAAGAGAATACATTCTTAGCAATTTCGCCAATGCCAACTCTGTGACTTTATTAAGATAGTTTGCTCAACCAGAAACCGAGAAAAAAACTTTTAACCTCCATTAGTCACAAATAAATTCTTAGAGTTCAAGAAGGTAGGAGAGGGGAAAATCAAATTCTGAATGAATGGCTACTTTACAGGCAGATGTGAGCAGCGGAATTTCTCTTCTGAACAGGGACTTACCTGAGCAGTGACTCTCTCACTATCAGTTTATGGGGTAAAGTCCATAGGCGTGTGTCAAAAAAAAAAAAATGAAACTTCTGGAAAGTATTCTTTCACAGGAGAATTTCACTGTATACATTCATTCGTTCCTTCTCTCATGAAATATTTATTGAGCATATACTATATCCCAGAGCTAGTGAAGAGAATAAAATCCTTGTCCACATGGGGCTGACAGCCCATGGAGAGACACAGATAATGAGCAAGTAAATAGATAATGCATCAGAAAGTGTGAAGGGCCGTGGGTTAAAACTATGTAGGAATAAAGAGAATAGGGACCCTAGGATGATTAGGGAAAGCTTCCTTTTCTTTCTAAAAAAGTTTAATTCTAATTGACAAACCACACACAAAAATGATATGTATGTGTGGTGATGGATGTGTTCATTAGCTTGATTTAATCACACGTTGTATACATATATCAAAACATACCATTCTACCCTTAGACATATACAACTAATATTTGAGATGAGGATTTTTGAGTGAGTCATTCTTGATCATGTGTTTATGATCTATCATAAACACATAGATCATGTATATATTAATGCGTTTATGGGAAACCTTCTAACATAACAGATCTTTAAAAAGTGAAGGAGGATACCTGGAATAAGAAAAGCCAAAGGAAAGAGCAAGAGCAAGAAGCCTCGAGGCAGAATCATCCTCAGAATGTCTGCACCGTCAGAGAGGGAGGCAGACATGGCAAGAGAAGTGTCAACAGTGAGAAAAGAAGCTAGAGACATCTAGGAGATGGGAGGAGGAGACTGAGAATGCCTCTCTCCACTGTAAAGATTTTTCCTTTAAATCAGGATGAAGTGGAAAGCTGATGGAGGATTTCTGAGCAAAAAGTGACATCATCTGATTTAGGTTTTAGAAGAATGACTCTGGCTGCTGGGTTGAGAATAGAGTTGGGAGCTCTCAAGAATGAAAAAGCAGAGAGATTCCTTCAGAGGCTGTTCTAGGTAAGAAACAATTCCGCTTGGCCTACTGTATGTAGTAGCAGTGTGGTAGTGATGAGAGGTCAGATTCTGGTTATATTCTGGAGGAAAAGCAGAGAGGGATTGCTGTGGAATTGGATATGAGGTGCGAAGGAAAACACGGAGTCAAATATGATCCCAGTGTTTCCATCCTGAAAAGTAGAGTTGTCATTTACTGAAATGGGAAAAGCTGAGAATCCAATTTTTGACATGTTAAGTTTTAAGTACCTATTAGATACCCAAGTCAAAAAAATTAAGTAGGCAGTTGAATACGTGAGTATAGATTTTAGGGAAGGGAATAGGCTGGAAATTTGTATGTAGATAAAAGGAATTAACTCATAAGGTGAACAAGCGTCACACTGAGGATTTACAATGATCTTCACCAAATCTATGAAAAGCTTTTCTGAGGAAGAAAGGGGATGCTGCAGGGAAAGGCAGTTCTTCAGTAGACCTTCATTAAATATGTTTCCAATGCTGCTTATCTGGGAAGCAACTAGTTAGAAAATACATTTGCTATGGAATGCTAACCCCCTGAAGAAATGAGATAGTGTCTATTTAAACATCTTAAGGGTATCAGATGCTAAGGTGTGGTAACTTGCAATCAATACCTGTAATTTGATGAGTGGGTAACCAAATCCATCCACCTGCATCCAATCATTTTTTTTCATCATAGACCAGACTAAAAACAACAACAAGTTTTTAACCTATCAACTCGGGTGAAACACAGAATTTGGTCCTTGGTAAACCTTAAAACTTAGCAATGCAAAAGGGAGATGGTTTAAGGGCCTAGAAAGAAGGGTGGCCCAACTATTGAACCAGGAAACATCCCTAGGGCTTGAGCCAATAGAGATGCTGACATTCTTACACACTGAACAACACTCCACTCTCCTTCCCAGGGAACCCTAGCTCCTATGTCTAAGGCCTAAAGTCTCCGCCTCCCAGATGTCATATGGACAAGCACATCTTTGACATGGAGGAGGATCCCCAACTCCCAGAAAACCCTGGAGGATCTTCTATTCAAAGCCTCACAACTGTGGTGTAACAACAAGATCTGAGGCATGACTTCGCTGGATGCCTTAGAATGGTCCCTGAATTTTGTGTCCTTCAATAGTGGTCAAAGTCAAGATCAAAGTTTTGAAGACAAGTTCAGAAAGACCCAGTATTTTTGGACATTATCCTCTAGCTCTGTAAACTCCCCAAAAGAGGGGGGAAATGAACATGCATTTTTGAGAAATTGCTGTGGTTCCATGAGATGTCTTGATTTCTCACTAGATTTTTCCAAAGTAAGTTTCCCATTCATTCACTGCAAGAAATTTATATCAAGTGTCTATTTTAAGCTAGAAGCTGGAGATATGAAAGGAAACAGGAGAGACAAAGTCCCTGCCCTTGTGAAGCTTACTTCCTGCTGCGGAAAATGTAAATTAGCTCTTGGCTACCAACTATATTCAACATCCAAAATAAGGATTCTATCGGCTGTAAAGAACGATGATGAAACAATATACGAAACGATATATAATGAGCCTAAATGAATCACCAGATTCCAGCACATAGAAAACTTTCATGGCTTAGTCTCAAATACACTAAGAGTATCAGAGCAGTATCAACCTGCTCTGCCTATGGGAGAGGCTACTCAAATGCTAAAATCTCAGAATTCTTCTTAAAAATTGATCTTGTTTGTACCAAAGGACATTTTGAATCTAATTGCTTCTCTCTAACTTTCAAGCCAGCCACTGTGCTAAATGTTTTCCCCTGCACTGTTTGCCTGGATCCTTACAACAATCCTGTCAGGTAGATATTATCATCTTATTGCACAGAAGGCAAACAAAAGGGCCAGTGACTAGGTAAGAAACCATTCCACTTGGCCTACCGTAGTAGCAGAAATTGATACTGGTGAACTTAAAAGTCTAATGCCAGGAGACAGGCTCTTTTTAAAAATGTTACAGATGAGAAAACTCCTCACACCTAATAAATAATGAGTGACAAAACTTGGAAAGGCGGACTGCCTAACCCCCAGACCCAAGAGCTTCACCATATCCACCACCTCCCCAATTTGTCTGGTACCTCACCAATCTCATAGGTGTTCTCTGGGCGTCCCTCCAGAGCCCCTCTCTATCCTTCTCCACCCTGCTTCGTGCTCAGGGAGCACATTATTAGGCTCCTATGCCCCCTGGCTTCTGGCTGGGTTTGGAAGTACCCCAGGAGCCTAGAGGGTGGGGGATGAAAGCGATGAAAGTGAGATCAGAGTAGTCCTCTCCTTGTTCCCATCCTATCAGATCATGGCTTGGCAGTGGCCATGATTCTCCACCACAGCCATGGATGGCTCTTATCACGTGCTGCTCACCTGGAGTCACAGCTCTCTCCTGGTTCCGATAACTACTCCATCCCTGCACCTTTGGACCTAGGGATGGTGATGGCTCCGGCCTTGGGCTGCAGATAGAAGCAAGTGCTTCACCATCTCTTGTTGGTTTTCCACAATCTTGCCACACCTTTGTAATAATTCTTTCATTAAACCCTCTGATATACCCCCATTTGAGTGGCCGTCTGTTGTCTACTCCTAATCCTGATTATTACGTTTGGGAAATGGAACCTAAGAACTGGGTAGGCAGAGTTATTCCAAAACAGAATTAACTTGTGTGCTACAGACCAACCCTAAATTAAACCCTTCCTATACAAAGTGCAAAAAATAAATAAATAAATAAATAAATAAATAATAATCTTTAACTCTACTCCTTTTAAAATTTCTTCCTGAAGATGGACTATGCATCCCATTTTCTTCCAGCATCACCAGGAGAATAAAGTTTTTTAGTCATTCAGGCTTCTGTCATTGTAAATTTGATATTTCTTCATCTAAAAGTTTGAAAAGTTCAATAAAGCCTGAGACCAGAACAGATGTTAACATTTTAATATTACACTTTTATATAATCCCTTTTGGTATTACTAATGATGCCTGATTGCTTTATGTTTTAGAGTAAAATAACATTTTTAGAATGATGGAACATATTGAAGTCTCATACTATTATTCTGAAAGAGGCCTCCAGAAGGAGCGACACAGACAGAAGCGAGGAAGATGGAATCTATTACCACTGGTCTCCCTAGTCAACCATTTTAAAAATTGGTCCACTCAGGAAACCAATTAAACCCTCCTATATTCTCCATCATTGACCAGAATAATAATGGTTTTAAAAGGCAGTTCGGTTGGGAAAAGGAAATGTTTCTTGCAAAAATAATTACACCAAGATTTCTGTGAATTATTGGGGAGCCATCTGAATCTGGCACTAGTTTCTGAGGTGTATGGGGTCTTTCCTGACTACACCATCTCACTGCCCCTGCCCTTGTTCAACAGCTTCTTAATGTATTTCTCTGCCTCTAGTATTATAAGGTCTAGACAATTAAGTTCTCAAACTCTTGCTAGAAAAAGTGCTGCCTACCTCATTGGTGAATATCAGTATAGTCACCTTCAAAGTATGCCCCTTGCGAAGCTATGCACCAATACCAGGACCTAGTTCACCCTTCAAAGCAATTTTGGAGCTCTTTTTCTGGAATGGCCATCAGCATTGTCGTTGTATGAGTTCTGAAAATTAAGTTTATGAATTTATCCTAGAAAAAGTGAATTTATTCTACCTCATCGTTGAGTATTACCATAGTCACCTTTGAAGTACTTCCTGGGGCCATCTGGTGTGACTGTACTGAGATTCAGCAATCAGGTACCCAGCACTTTTTGTAGGGTGAGTTTGCAAACCTAATTGTCAGGCCTCATATTTCTCTCCCAATGATCCTCATGCTCCAACCAGAAAGTTCTTCCTGAAAAGTGAGTTTGATCATGTTTCTGCATCAAACCATGGATGGCATCCCATGATATACAAAATAAAACAAAATCCTGGAGAAAGCAAACCAGGCTTGTTTCTCTTCACAGCCCCTACTCCGCCACCCCAAATCTATGCTTTACACAGGTTCTGTGTCTCGCCCTTCCCTTTCCTGGATGCAGCCTGTTCTCTCTCTCCACCAGTTACCCGTGCTGCCCTGCTTGGAAGGCTTATTCCCATCGCCCATTGGAAGCATCTTGAAAAGCCTTCTCATGCTTAAGAGATCAAATTAGCCTACCAATTTTTTTTTTTTTTAACATTCTATCCTTTCATAATTAGGGAAAAATCACCAATGACTGGTTCTCTTTCATAACGTCATACCTTTCTGAGTTAGCAAATTCTAATTGTATACATTATTTATAAAGGAAATGACATGTATTGAGCACCTACTGTTTATACTATTGCATTCTCTATGTACACCATTTCCATTACCCTCACGGCAACCTGATATGGAGAAACACTAATATCCCATTTTGTTGATGAGGAAACTGAGTCTGAAGACAAGGAAAGGTTGCTCATGGCAGTACACCTCGTGGTAAGAATCCAGAATTTGACCTTATCTTTTATCTGGTTCAAACTGTATATTTTTCCATTATGTCACCATTGTGTCAAATTGATTCATAAGATTTCTAAGACTCCGTATTCATATAACATGTTACAGAGTAATTTTACAGCATTATCTTATTTGATCAACAAGAACCCTGTGAGGTGGTTAAGGCAGGATGAGGGGGACTCACTTCATAGATGAAAAGCTCAGAGAGACAAATCTTTTTCCCAAGTTTCTAAACCAAAACCCAGAGCCACCTAGACTGGAACTCCTGTCTCCTAAGCCAGTGTTTTTTCTGTGTAACACCAATGCATCCCACATGGATATTATTTTGTTCCTTAGCATGAAAGAGGAGTTGGATATTCGAAACACTTTGACTCTCTCCAGAGGCTGCAAATAAGCTTCTCGCACGCCTTGTTCTTGGGTCCTATCTTAGCCACGGAGGACTCAACCTCTGTTCTGATGGGTCAGCTTAGCTAAGTTCTAAAACTGAGGTTACATGGAGGGAGGCCAGCAGTCAATCTGACTGCAGACGTGGGATTTTGTTTTTGTTTTGTATCTTAAAGTGCATTTTAAAACACGTAATTAGCTCCTAAAATTTTTAAAAATCAAATGTTTCCAGATTCTCTTTAAAAAAGAAAAAGTGCCAAAGCTGCTACCATCAGTGGCTCTGACCATGAGATGAGATAAACACTTTTCCTTTTCCTCTTTTATGTACCTGCTAGCCCTGTAGGCTTCTCAGTTTCCAGCCTGGCTCTCACCACGGAAGACACCCCATTGACCGTGATACAGTGTGAGGGATCTTGCAGGAGCACCAGGCACAAACTTGCCTCCTACTGTAACTTTCTTTTCAAAGTTTAGCTCTAGGCTCTGCCTTCTTGGGCTGAGTCCTCCTCATAAGCATCAAAGAGCAACTCTTTTCTCCTTCGCGCGGGAATAAAGATCGGGGGCATCATCTACTCCTGCAGGTATCCCTTTATGAAGCCCCATTACATCTATATCCCTAGTGCTACCAGAGAAAGCAACATTCACAAATGGGAAAGAATTATTCATTGCAAGGGCTGAGAACTTACTTCTGTCTCCTGGGCTTCTGTTCTTTGTCTTACCTTCCGTGGTTTCTGAATGACACAGAAGAGACAGTAGTATAATGTAAATGACAAAAAACATTCCTTATTAATCCCTCTGGACCTCAGTTTCCTCCTCTGTAATGTGAGGCTACTAGATTCTTCGCTCTCTAAAGGCCCTTACAGACCTAGCATTTTCTGGTGTTATGGGGGAAAACATCATTTTAAAAAGTCCAATTTTTGGCATAATAGTATATTACTTTCCAAGATATAATTTAAAATGTGTCCCAAATTTCAAATAGAATGACAAACTAATGCATTCTCACAGGGTTTTGTCTGCCCACAAAGCCAAGTTTGTCCTGGGTATATATGAAGGCCCTCGGTTAGTAGAATAGCCCTAAGCTAACAGAAGACCTGGCTGTGCCACTCACCTGCTGTGTGATCCTAGGCAAGTCTCTTCTCCTCTCTGGGCCTTACTTTCTCCATTGTAAATTGAGGGAAATGGCTCAAATTTAGTAAGTCTATGATTGTGGATGCTAGAAACACACATTGATGAGCTTAAGTGGCAGTGGCAATGGGAAAAATGCTGGACAGAGAGTTGGGAGACCTGGGTACTATCAATAGCTCCATTACTCACTAGCTTAGCGACTTCCTGAAGCCACGCACACACTCTCGCTGGGCCTTTGTCCCCAGTAGCATTTATCTCTTTTGTTCTGTGTCCATTGGGTGTTTGTTTTTAATCTGGCCAGCATCATTCATTTTCATAGCACATGGACTCCGTAGATGCGTGTTACCTCACCTAGAAGTTTCATTCATTCGATTAATCTCTCTGGAGCATCCCTTAGAGTGTCAGGACTTTTTAAAAAGTTGGGAGTGTAGACAGGAGGGGTGCTGGGCCAGCGAAGGCTGCCTTTCTTGGGAGTATCACACTGAGTCTGGGTGCTGACACAGCTGATTTTCTTCATCCCTTTTCACCTTCCCTGTCAACACTTCACTCTCATCCTTCCCTCACCTTTCTAGCCCGTGGTCCTGTACCCTCACGTTCCAGTTCGTACTAGTCCTTACTTAATTCCCACCCCAACCCCACAGGCTGCCAATAAAAGCAAACCTGTAAATATTAAAAGTGAATGTGCACTAATGGATAATCCTTCATCCCAAAGGCCTGGTGTGATGAAGAGCTCCGGGCTCAAGAGATGTGGATTCAAATTGCTGTGGAGCTATGCACTGGCCTTGGGATTTTGGTCAACTGGCTTAACTTTTTGGAGCTTCATCTATAGAATGGGCATAATAACCATACCTACCCCACAAGGGTGGTGTCGCACAGAGGGTTCAGTAAGGTAATTCATGCCAATGTTCAGCACAGTACCTGGCCTGGCAGATTTTAAAACTTCAGCCCTTGGTCACTATTATGACCAGTATGAAGCCTGGAATGTGGGATTTGTGGTCAGGCTGATACCCAGAGATGTTCTGGGAGAGGAAGGCCCTTTGATCATCTCTAACTCAAGCTAATTAGTATGTTAATGCCAACATACACAGCAAGGACTCAGCTCAAAGCCACCCTCAGGGAGACCCTGATGGTGGGGGAATCCGCCTCAACAAGATTGCAATTCGACCCTCTTGTTGCTCAGTGTAGGAAAGAAAAGCTTTGCCAGTTCCAAAGACAACACGGCATTCCCCTGTACACAGTTTTGACTTCCAGGGCCAAAATACAAGGCTCTTTACAAAGCCCTTGTTTTTCTGCAAACGTGTTTGTCAGGGGCCTTGTTTTGCAGAGAATGGATTTACAAAGAGGCCTGTTCTTCTTTTCTGGCACCTTGAAAGGAGAAAATCCCTGAATGGGAAGAAGGATCAAGTGGCTGCTTTGCACTACAGCATCTCTTGCCTAAGCATTGTGCCACCGTGTTGGAGGCTAAGTTTCCTAATTACATAGTGCCGACACACAATTATCCACAATTAGGCTAATTATATAAATACACTATGATTATCTGAAAGATAACGTTCAGTAACACACAAAGGAGAAGGGATGGCCCCGAGGTAACCTGAGGGGAGCCAGACAGGGGAGTGGAGGGATGATCACAGCAGTTTCAGGGGTATCCCAGCCCCAGGCCTTAGAGAGGAGACCACCAGCTCCCCTGTGCAATGTCCCCTCCTCCCTGAGTAGGACCAAGTTCTTTCTACATCCCTAGTGGGCTGCATTCCCTTCGGGTGACCCCCTAAATGTTCCCTTTACTATCTCTGTCTGTTAACACAACTTATAAAGGGCAATTGGGTTGGAAATCATGTCTAAATTTCAGGCCAACACCACAGCCACGCAGCTGACATTTATGGCAAACAGCATTCTATATTTCCACACGTTACTGATGGGCTTGTCATTGTGAGATAGTCAGGCCAGAGCAATTAAACAAAGGTTTACACTGGCATAAAAATTATGGCTGACTGATGGACAGCCAGCCCCAGAACCTCTGGCCTGCTCTGAATATTGGCTGCCAACTTCGTGCTTTGATAAATGTACACTGAGCTCTGGAGAAGTGGCAACTCCCAAATACATGCATATAACATTTTGGGTTCGTCCTCCTGGTCTCTATAACCTGAACTCTTCTAGACCGGAATTCACAATAAAACCAAACTATGAACAGTGCTTTCCTTTAGAAAGAGGAAAAAGGAAAAGAGCTGGGAAAAATGAAAAGGAATCTCTTAGTTTTTTGTTCTATTTTCTTTGACCTTCTTTAAATTTCAGCAATAAGCTTTATTACCTTTGCAATGTAAAAAAAAAAAATATGCATCTTTTTAAATTATGGGAAAAAAGAAAGAAAATTGGGAAGATGAGAAGGTAAACATTCATTAAATCCCTATTATGTTCCAGATACTGTTATCACTTTATATACAGTACCTCATTTAATTCTTACAAAATGCCTAAAAGATAGATCATACTGTCTTTTGTTTTAAAGATGAGGAAACTGGGCTTGGAAAGTTCTGATAGTTTGCCCAAAGCCAAATAGTACAGTTGGAAGAGAATGTTGGAATTTGAACCTGTTAACCTCAAAATAAATATTCTTTCTTCATTCTATGTTTTTACCTTCTGCCACAGATGAGTAAGCACTCGAGGCCTTGGTCCCTTCATCTGGAAAAGGAGAGGTTTGGCCTGCATCAGCTCTGATGTTCCTGAGAGTCTAGGATTCCATGAGTGAAATTCACCCGGTGCAATAAAGATCCTTTACTTTCAGAGGAATACAATCAAATTTGCTTTAAGTAAAGTGTTCCCCTAGCTCACATAAGTGCTTATTATTTCCAGATCATTAACTATTTGACATAGAGATTTGGCTGCGAAACTTGAAGCTCAAGTGTTAGAGGGCTCTGCCAATTGAAAATCAGTCAAATGTGGATAATGGCTTCTGTTACTGTACGGCAAGTCTACAGGAAAAATGTGATTCAATTTATAAAAATTCTATCAAACGCAGCTTTTCAGGAATTCATCTGTTGCGTATAACAAGGTACATCTGTGCCGTATTATCCAAATAAGTTCCACCTGGCAGGTAGATGACGGTACAGCTTAAAACCGGGAAAAAAAAAAAAAAAAAAAATGACAGGAGTTTTTACAATGTCCTTCCATGTCTGCTCACTCTATTTTTAACTTGTTCAAGTCTGTTATAATCTCATTTCTAAGTAAAGCAGAGCCATTAGATTTCAGCAAGCAATGGATGATGCACTTTCATGAACAGATAGAAATTCACCGGTCATGAGAAAAGCCTTTCAAGTGTCATTCGACATTATGAAAAACTGGCCAGGGAGGAAAAGGAGAAAAAAAAGAAAAACAAGTGCCCAACTGGCTTTGCTTATGAAGAAATGCATAAAATGGTCATGGAAGCTGTGGAATGTGAGCCCCCAGAGCCCTACACCAGCTTCTGCAAAACTTGAAGGTCCTAAAAATGTCAAAGGAAAACAAACCATTAAGAAAACTTACAATTACTTTGGGGCATTCAGAAGATCAAGGTGGGTTATTCAGATGTCTGGGAAAGCTGGACTTGAAGAAAAAAATCTTGCCAGCTTGATATGATTTAATACACAGGATTCTTACCATAGTCAGTACTCTGCCGAGGTGACAACATTTTAACTTTCAGCAGGAGATTTCCTTCCCTTCTCTGCCTCCCCTGCTCATTTTCCCTCTTAATCTCTGTGCCTTCACCCAAGACAATGTCATCCATTCTTACTTGGGCCTTTGTAAACCAGAATACCTCCAGACTAAGAAGTTAGCTCCCAGGGCCAGACATCGATTTCATTATGAATATCTGTCTAGACATTAAAGGGGTCACTCAACACTGTCTCCCATGATTCTGTGACTTCCACAGCCAAAGGAGATCAACAGAAGTCGGATAGATGCATGTACCTCATGCAACAACCCCCACCCTTGCCATGACTAATCTTAACAGATTCTCTTTCCAGAAGAAGCAAACTAGCAAATAGGGAGACTTCTCAGTTGGGAGAAGTAATACTGCTGTGTACAAAGACTGGTTTTATTTTCTGAGTTTATGGTTTTATCTTCTAAAACCAGAGTCATCTTTCTGCTTTTCAGGAAAGTATAGCACATTCAGCCTAATTACCACATGGATGTATTATTGAAACAAAAGAATCAAGAGAAAGTTGTTGGTTGGTGACTTATTCCATCCAGGATTGGAAATCTTGTGCAAAATTGTTATCGATAATCAACAAAGTGTGAAAATGAAACTTTCTAGGAATTGCGTTAACTCATAACCCTCTGGACATCTCTTCTTCAAAATGGTGCTATTCAATCTGCCACTTAGTAGTGATAAGTCGTAATGAGGTTAGGGCAGGAGATCAAGTCCTTTGCCTCAAGACCTAGATTTTCTAAGAGAATATTCCACTTAGATTATAACTTAAAATTTCCAGAACAACCTTTTAATCTCTTAATGTACACCCTCTCAGAAATGGCCTCCTTAAAGTATGTTCTTCACATTTTATCCCCCAGGTACTAATATTAGCACTCAAACTAGATTTTGCATGTAATATTAACCAAATAAAACTGAGGAAAAATATAAAATATTCAAATGAACATTGTACCATTCAAAACCATTTTGAGAGGACACATGCATATTCTATTGAGATTTCCTTTGCTCTTAACCTTCTCGTATCTTCTTGGGAAAAGCTTTCATAGTCACTAAAGTCACAAAGAAAAATTAATCTAAATGCATCCAGACTCTTCCTTTTTTTTTTTTTTTTTTTTAACAACAACAAAAAAAAGACATTTCCCTAGGTTGTACTTGTTACTTGAGATTTGATACCTAAAGACTTTTAATATTTACAAATGTCAAATATACCACCAGAGGATTATTTATAATATTAAGGGCATTCTAAAGAATACAAGATAGACTTTCAAGATAATTTCAAAATTTTGAACAAAGTGGGGTTTTTTTTGTTTTTTGTTTTTTTGTTTTTTTTTAGACAGAGTCTTACTTTGTCACCCTCAGTAGAGTACCATGACATGATAGCTCACAGCAACCTCTAACTCTTGGGCTCAAGTATTTCTCTTGGCTCAGCCTCCCAAGTAGCTGGGACTACAGGTGCCCACCACAAGGCCTGGTTATTTTTAGAGATGGGGTCTTGCTCTTGTTCACACTGGTCTTGAACCCGTGAGCTCAGGCAATCCACCAGTTTGGCCTCCCAGAGTACTAGGATTACAGGCATGAGCACCACACTCTGCCCGAGGTGGTATTTTTTAATTAAGTACACTGCCTACAGAGGCAGCTGCTTTGAGGAAAACACTGCTCACTGCACAACTACACACAGTATCCTTGTCTCCTTGTAGTCCATGTAAATAGCACCTCCTGGAATTTGGTGATATTGAGACTCCATGTATGGCCTACTCTCTTTGGGAAAAAGTAATACTGTTACTTAATAGTGACTTGCTTAGTCTTTAGCAAGCACCCTTTCACCAGCCCAAATCAGAATATTAGATGCTTCAGGATTACTATATTTTTTCTCTTTAAGTACATTTTCTTCCTATAGACTCACTGAGTGATGGCCCGGTTCTAATGCTTATTATTCTTTGTCTTTCAAAGAAATAAGAATTACATCCTGGAGATGATTAGGCTTTTTATATTTTTATATCACATTGTAATTTTTATATGACCAAAGTAGTAATGTTAGAAATATTCTACCTTAAAGTTAGTGAGAGGGTTAATGCCAATCAAACAGCTTGGAATACAAGCCTCAGATATGGTTAAGAACTTCACTGCTGGAATAATTTTTCATCAATCTTTTCATAAACAAACAAAAAAGCACAGTGAAAAGAGACTAGAAAAAAATGATAGAAATGAAAAAAAAAAAAAAAAATCCCAGAATAAGAATTGGTCCTTGGTGCCACTTAACTGGTTAGGTTTATAGGTCACATCAATCACTTTTTGGTTTCATAGCAGATGTGGAGGAAGTGAAAAGTCTGAATTCCAAAAGAACCCAAGAATACTGAAAAGCATCACATTTCACATACCTGGGAAAAACTGGAGAGGGAGAAAAAAAGATTTATGTATATCTGAAAGCAATAAGGATGGAAAAAACGCCACTCATCAAAATCACTGCTGAGAAACCAGATTTGAATGCTGTTTTGAGTTTTCTTCATTAAAATTCAACATGGCAAAGCCATGAATAACAAGTCCATGTCTTAGTATGCCAGTGTCATTTGATGTCCCACCTGGTGGGAGAACACTTTAAAACCTCACGTAAGAGTGTATGTCTGTGATCTGATAGGTGAGCCAAGGCAGGTATCTCATCTCTGTCTCTCCCCACCAATAATCTCTTTCTTTCTCAAAACATTCATAGTTTAGTCTCTAGTATCTTTTACAGAAGACATTTTCTACCTTTTGTTCATTCAAAAACATTTACTGAACTCACCTTGAGGGCCAGCCTCTCCATAGGTATGGTGAGAAATATAAAGAAGAATTTGACAATGGGCGTGAAGAAAGTCCAAATGATAAAACATACTGATAACATAAGAAGGGTCTTGAAGAGAAGAATTTAGGGAGGGAAAACGCTCCCCTACTGGCACCCACTCCTCCCAGATGTACTTACTAATGCTTACTGTGTAGCCAGTGTATCCCCAGCATTCTGGGGACTAGACAAGGGAAAGATAGAACTTTCTGTTTTTATCAACCTTAAATACAAATTTTACCTTTTCTGACAACCTTCTTTCCAAGCCCTCCTAAACCTGTTCTTCACCTGCAATCACCAAATCCCACAGCTGAATGCTAGGAGCCGTGGCTGCCTGTTTCCAGTGGGGTTGACTGTATAACACAATTACAGATATTCTGCTAATAATTTGGAACAGTTGTTTACCCGTGCAGTTATTTTAAGGCTGGCTTGTGACTGCTGCTGGCAGGTCAGTGAGCAGAAGAGAACAGGAAATGAACTAAATCATTTATTAACCTTGAAAATAAAAAATTGAAAGGTGTTGGATCCTGGGGTAAATAGTACTTGGCTATTGCCAATGAGTGAATGGGGATTTTCCAAAGAAAGGGCTTACCTGAAAGAATTTACCAAGTTTTGGTGTCATGGAAAAACACTAATTTTGAACCAATTCTATTGATTGTTCAACATGTCCTCTGGAAGAAATGTACTTGCTAAGAGCTATAATGTGAACACTGTCATTCCAAATCACTGCACTGCTCACGCCTTGAGTATATCTTGAAAATAAAAGACAAAAAGGCTTACAAAAAAAAGGGGAGGTTTTTATTGCATACCCACTGTACACAAGACCCAGTAATAGATGATCTTTTTTTTTTTTTTTTTTTTTTAACAAATACCATGTTTTCTATATGTGACAAGAAACCTGTGAGTTAGAATTGCCACTTCACAAGTGGGAAGAAATAGAGGTTAGAGAGGCAGATGACTTGGCTGAGGTCACACAGCCTGTGGATCATGGAGGTTGGGCCTAGCACCAGGATCTATGTCTCCCCAGCAAATGAGAGGCTGCCCTCACTCAAAGTTGGAGGGGATTTATGTTAGCAAGGAGAACCTTTTAGGGGTTTAGAAAATACTTTCTAATTAAATAACAGATCATATTTAATTCAGTTTGATGCATTATGTATTAATCAATCATTTTTCTTTGCAATACATGTTGGTCTAGAGTAAAAGTCTATTGCCTGGGCATGACCTGCCACCGCCCTCCTTCCTTTATCCTGCCTGGGACTGTGCCCTGCCACGGGAACAAGTAGTGGCCCAAGAAGCCAGCTGGATGGGAGGATGGTGAGTCTGGGAAGCTGGAGTTAAAAGGGCCAGAGGTTTTGTTATACTTAAATAATCAAAGAAATACCCAAAATCTTATGAGTTAGAATGTTAGTGCAGTATGATTTATAGTGACAAAAATTTGGCAATACCTAAAATGTCCAATACAGGTGATTGGGTAAGGAAAGCTCATTTGTCCAACGTGCACTTTTCAGTGTTTAGAAATAGTGATGTGTTAATGGATGATGGGTACTTAGGGGTTCATCATATTATCTTGTTTTGTGTGTATTTGAAATTTCCCTTAATAAAAGATTTTTTAAATGATGATATATGTATATTGACAATCGTAGTAATATTTTTATGATATCTTATATGTGGAAAAAGCAGATTATTAAATGTAGTAGAAATTTTTATTGCTTGCCCTCATTTGGTTTCCTACCCTTTCATGTACTGGAAGGATTTTACTTCCCTGCCCCCTTGTAGTTGGGCAAAGCCTATGACTCCCAGTCTATGGATATAGGCAGAAGTGATGTGTGTCATTTTCAGGCTGGAGCACTAATTGCCAGTATGAGACCCTCTAGACCTCTCTATCCCCTACCTCTGCAACCCATGACATTCTAAGCCGTAGGGCCTTGTCCCTGAGTGCAGACAACATCAAACAGAGCTCCCAGACTAAGTGAAATGGACATAAAATACAAGGAAGAAATAAATCTTTGATGGTTGGAGCCATGATTTATGCCACAACAGAGTTGAGTGCATCTTGACGGGTAAACAAACAATGTAACATGCCTGAAAACATACAGCTTGCTTCCTCTTCTTTGTCAGGGCTTCACGCAAATCTCCTTTTCTAGGGGCTTCCCTGACAAGTCCTATTTAAACTGCAACCTCCAGCGCTTTCTGTCTTCTTCCTTCCTATGATATCTATCTCCACGTCTCATACTATATATATGTAACATATATAAATTCTACGTCACCTGTGTAAATAAATGTATAACATAGGTAGATAGCTATAGACACAAATACAGATGTTCTGCTCATTGTCTGTCTCTGTTGTTAGACCAGAAGCCTCATGAGGACAGGGTTTTGGGGGGATTTTTGGTTTTTGTTTGTTTGTTTTTTTGAGACAGAGTCTTAAGCTGTTGCCTTGGGTAGAGTGCTGTGGCGTCATAGCTCACAGCAACCTCAAACTCTTGGGCTTAAGCAATTCTCTTGCCTCAGCCTCCCAGGTAGCTGGGACTACAGGTGCCTGCCACAACACCTGGCTTTTTTTTGGTCATAGTTGCTATTGTTGTTTGGCAGGCCTGGGCTGGATTCGAACCCATCAGCTCCAGTGTATGTGGCTGGCCCCCTAGCCGCTGAGCTACAGGCACCAAGCCAGGACAGGAGGTTTTGACTGACATCTAGCTGTAACTAACCCTTGCATCTGGAAAAGATAAATGGTAAGTGAAAATAACAATGTTTATCTACATAATGTCTATATAATCTTTTCACCATATCATCACATTTTGCTCTTATTCCAACTTGAAGGAAAGTAAAACTATGATTATTTTTAAAATGAGGGTGAGGAGCTGGGCATTGTGGCGGGCGCCTGTGGTCCCAGCTACTCAGGAGGCTTAAGGCAAGGGAATTGCCTAAGCCCAGGAGTTGGAGGTTGCTGTGAGCTGTGACGCCACAGCACTCTAATAAGGGTGATAAAATGAGACTCTGTCTTCAAAAAAAAAAATGAGGCTTAGGAAAAGTTGCTCTTCCCTAGATGAAAAACAGTCATAAAAGCTTAGAATTTCTGTTGGTCTTTTTCCAAGCATCTTCCATGTTTTGTTTATTTAACACTCACAGCCACCTTACAAGATCACTTGAGTAATAGACCCCCCCCCGCCCACCCTTTTTGCAGATGAGGAAAGTAAGGCAGACTAAAGAATCAAATTAATGCATTTGACTAACAGTTGCTGAGCATAGCTAAGGCGAGTTACAACTCTACGTACTGAAAATAGAGTGCTAGAGACAGACAAAATCCTATTCTTATAAAGCTTCCACGCATAGAGGAAGCAGAGAGCAAGGATCCAATGCGTCTGATGCCTCTGGTGCGCCCTTACAGCCACTCAGCCGTATCTCTGAGCACTCCTTGAGGGCTTCCATCAGTCAGCGCTGATAAAGTCACCTAAAACATGCACTCAGCATCTTTGCTGCCTGTCCCTGAAATATTTGGGCCCAGAAGCAGCTTAGAGTGGCCAAAAACTTAAAATCCCTGGGTGCAACCTTCAATCAACAGAAGATGGGAGCAGATGTGTCAAACACCCAGTGCCCGATTTAGGCAGACATTACTGGGAGACAAAGGATTAGAAGTTTAAGGCACAATTATGTTAAGTGCTACCAAGGATGGAGGAGTTTCTATTTTTAGGTTGTATGTCCAAAGACCTTTCTGAGGTGGTAGGCTTTGAACTAAGACCTGACATGAAGAAGGCAGGCAGAACAGTGTGTGCTAAGGCCCTAATGAGGACCACACCCGGTGGAGAATAGTATGAGAAGAAATGGGAAATGAAGTCAGGGGCCAGATCAAATCTTGTCTTGCGGGCCTGGTAAGGAAACCAGAAATTATTTTCATTGTGAAAGGCACCCATTGGAAGGTTTCCAGCAGGGGCGTGATAGGATTGAATTGTGTCTTCCAGAGTCAAAAACCCAGCATGTTGACATTGTATTAGAATTTGAAGTCAAGTGCAATCACCAAGACCCAACCTCCAGAAGCCATTATTTCTGTGATCTGTGTGTTACAGAACCATCCGGGGACTGATACAGCAGTTACACCATGCTGAAGCTCCACAGTCCTCCTGATTTTTATTCCTTTAGCATTTATTGAGTGCTTATTATATGCCAGGGCACAGGAGATATAGTGGGGTGTGTGTATACACACATATACACTTATATATGTAAGCCCATATGGAGCTTATATTCTAGTAGGGGGCCTAGACTATAGACAAAAAATAATAAATTGAAGAGTGTCTTAGAAGGTGGTAAGTGCTATGCAGCAAAAAGCAAGTGGGTGATAGAGAAGATATAAGCGTCACAATTTTAAATAGGATTTTCACTGTAGGTCTAATTAAGATTTTTGAGCAAGCATTTGAGCAGCAACTTGAGGCATGCAAATTACACATGTGGGTGCATGGAGGAAGATCATTCAGACAAAGAAAACAGTCCATGCAAAGGCCCCAAGACCAGAGTGTACCAACATATGAGGAGCAGCCAGGAGCTACGAAGCAGCTGCAGCAGATCAGTGGAAAGTAGTAAAGAAATAGGAGGTCACGGGACCAGACCACACAGCACCTTGTGGACCATCACTGGGATTCCTCTGAGTGAGGTGGGAATCCTTGGGAGGATTTGAGAAGAGGTGGAGATGTGGGGGGTGTATGAACTGACCTGACATAGGTTTTTAAAGGATTTCTGTGGTTTCTCTAAAAAAAAACAGGTTGATGAGCATCTAGGGATAAATGCAGTGAGGTCATAAAAAGCTATAGTAGTAATTCAGGCAAAAGGTGGTAGTGGCTGAGACCAGCAGAGATAGCGAGAGCTTGTGGATTTGAGATCTGTTTGTGGGTAGAGCCAATGGATTTGCTGATAGACCGGATACCAATTGGGGGAACAGTGAACATTCATGGGTAACTGCAAGGTTTTTAGCCTAAGCAACCAGCAGGGTACACCAAGATAGGAAAGACCACAGCTGGAACAGGGGATTCCACCAAACTCTAGGAAGTTGCCCTCATCCTCAGGATCAAATATGCTTTGCCACAGCATTTAATTCTACATTCCAGCATGTGGGAAGAGGGAGCTCAGGAAGTGAAAGGCATTTCTTTTTGTTTTAAAAGCACCATCATCCTTAATCATCAGAGAAATGCAAATCAAAACTACTTTGCAATATCATCTAACTCCAGTAAGATTAGCCCATATCACAAAATCCCAAGACCAGAGATGTTGGCATGGATGTGGAGAAAAGGGAACACTTCTACCCTACTGGTGGGAATGCAAATTAATACATTCCTTTTGGAAAGATATTTGGAGAATACTTAGAGATCTAAAAATAGACCTGCCATTCAATCCTATAATTCCTCTACTAGGTAC
>CAUYPK010121468.1:0-18231 GCA_963574355.1 Loris lydekkerianus | reverse complement strand
GGAGAACAGGTACGGGCCACAACCCAACCTCACTCTGCATTGGGTTCCCAAGTCAGTTTCTTTATAAAAAAAAAAAAAAAAAAAAAAAAAAAGCTTTTCTTTTGATCTCCTAATTGTGTGAGTTCTTCAGCCTACTAGTTGAGCAAGGAATACCCATATCTAAAATTGTCACTGCTGCTCCGTGATTGCTTCCCAAAGTATGTTCTACGGAACATGGTTCCCATAAGACCATATTAAAAAAAAAAAAAAAAAATGAACCAAGGTAAACACTTCTCCTTCACCTGCGCATTCTATAGAGATTGTAAAATTAAACCTCTTTCCTGATCTGATTTCCGGATGGAGTGAACCTACGACAAGATTCTTGCCAATACGACACTGCAGTCTACTGACCCTATCTTTTTTACTGATTTTAAACACGGTTTCAAAGCAGCAACTACAGTGAAAACCTTGTGAAGATCATAAGGATCACAAAAGATCCCAGCTTTTGAAGGAAGAACTAACTGAATTGCAGGCTCAGCCTCCACGCCTAAGAGCCCTGAACCCAGGACCGCAACTGCCTGTCTCCTGAGTTGTTACGGCAGGATGGATAAATAAATCCCTACTCATTTGGGCTTCGGTAATCAGGTGATTTATACCTTGCAGCTGAACGCAGTCTTAGCTGGATATACAAATGCTGCATACTATCTGCCCCTCTTGGAACTTCAGAATGCACAAGGACATTTTTAACGACTCAAGAATTCTGTCGAATTTTGTTTAATGTTATCGTCTAAACGTATTTGATTAAGAGGTCCTTTTCTTATGCACTAATTACTAATATCTCATAGGACTTTGGCTCTCCACACCCTTGCTTTTTTAAGTGTTGTTCTCAGATCAGCAATATCTGCATCGTGTGGAAACTTGTTAGAAAAGCAGAATGTTAGGCCACACCCAAGAATAAGAATTTACACTTTAACATCTTCAGATGATTTGTAGGATATTGAAGTTTGAGAAGCACTGATTTGGGAAACACTACTTTAGAGGATAAAGTATAAGTAACCGTAACATCTTTTTTTTTTTGTTTTTGAGACAGAGTCTCAAGCTGTCACCTGGGTAGAGTGCTGTGGCATCATGGCTCATAGCAACCTCCAACTCTTGGGCTCAAGCGATCCTCTTGCCTCAGTTTTTCCATTCTTAGTAGAGACAGGGTCTTGCTTTTGCTCAGGCTGATCTCCAACTCGTGAGCTCAAGCAATCCACCCGCCGTGGCCTCCCAGACTGCTAGGATTATAGGCGTGAGCCTGAGACAGAGTCTCTCTTGTTGCCCTGGGTAGAGTGCTATTGCATCACAGCTCGCAGCAACCTCAAACTCTAGGGCTCAAGAGATTCTCTTATCTCAGCCTCCTGAGTAGCTGGGACTGCAGGCACCCACAACAACGTCCAGCTATTTTTAAAGACAAGATTTTGCTCTGGCTCAGGCTGGTCTCGAACTTGTGATCTCAGGCAATCCACCCACCTTTGCCTTCCAGAGTGCTGGGACCTACAGGTGTGAGCCACTGCATTCTGCCTGGCTATTTTTTGACACATGGTCTCACTCTTGCTCAGGCTGATCTCAAATGGGTGAGCTCAGGCAATCCACCTGCCTCGGCCTCCCAGAGTGCTGGGATGACAGGCCTGAGCCACTGCACCCTGCCCAGCTATTGCTCAGGCTAATCTCAAACTCGTGAACTCAGGCAATCCACCTGCCTCGGCCTCGGCCTCCCAGAGTGCTGGGATGACAGGCCTGAGCCACGGCGTCTGGCTGTCACCACGTCTGGCTTCCCTGTTTTGTGTACTCAGGCAGTTCCTTCTATCTGCAGTGATCTCCCCACATAGTTAAAAGATCTCAAGTCAAAAAGGGTTATTTTACTTCATACTTATCAGATTATAAAGTTAATTACCGTATATAATCGAATATAAGCCGAGTTTTTTCCGGCACAAAATTCGTGCCGAGTTCGGGTTTTTCGGCACAAATTTTGTGCTAAAAAAACTCAGCTTATACTCGAGTATATACGGTATATTTTATTTATTATATCCGCTAAGTTATTTATATCCACTAAGCTCCTTGTGGGCTTGAACTGCATCCTCCGTGCCTGAAATGCAGATGGCTATGACCACACAAACCATTTTTGAACTATCATGTCTTGACTTTGCTGAGCCTTTCCCTCCCACTCTGACTTTCTACTCTGCACCAATCCAAGTTCTTCCAGAAGCAGCTGTAGGATGGTGGCAAAACATGTGATTTAGCATCACAAGACTTGGATTTGGGTACTTGTTCCCCTACTTACTAACTTTGTGACTTTGGCCAGTCCCCAAAACTCAGATCCACAAATTCTCAGCTCTCTTAAACAGAGATTATAATACCTCACAGGATTGTCATAAGAATTAAATTGAAGCCTATGAAAGAAGTATAAAACCTACATAAACGTAGTGTTTTATTGTGATTGGGATCCTGGATTGTGCTAGAGTTTCAGCTCTGAGACCTACGTTAACCCTAACTCATAATATTTATTGTCTATAGAGTCAATTTCAATCCATTATTTGCTGGATTTTGTCAATTGCATTCAGACTGAATTTATTATGCATTTGTCCTCGTAGCTACTACGTCATGACATACAGTCTATGCTTTTTATTTTTGTGCAGCATAAACTCTTGTCATAGCCATTTGCATATAGGAATGCAATACATATTAACACAATCTACCTTTATTTGGCAAATATTGCATATCTTCTGTGCTTAAGTACATTAACTCATACAGGCAAGTAAGAAGAACGAAAAGTGGTACACGAAACAATTGCCATTATTCATGGGTCTGATTTGCTATTTTCAAATCATTTTAAACCAAGATGAATTGCAGAAATAAAGGCCCAACAGGGACAATTAAACAATATTCGGAATAAAATCGTTTGGTCTGATTTTCATAACCACGGATTTCAATGAATACCACCACCCATGCCAGGTGTACCAGACGATCCCATTATCCGTGTCGGCCGTGTAGGGGCCACTGTAGTAATAACCATTCAGGTTTGCGGAGTGACATCTAGTGGGAGAAAAAAAAAAAAAGAAAGAAAGAAAGAAAACAAGAAAGAAAGAAAGAAAACAGCAATCAGACTAGGAAAAACCAGTCAGAAACCCTCTTATTTTGCTAACAAAAATAATAAAACCTTTTAAACTATGAATAATGCTATTCTGAAAGACTAGTACATTTTTATTAGTTTTCAAAAGCTGCAAAATTTCTGGCTATTTTAAACTGGTGGGATTTGGTGCCATAACAAGTCTGAGGATACATCCTAGGCCGCTTGCAGTGACTTTGTGACTTTGGCCAGTCCCCAAAACTCAGATCCACAAATTCTCAGCTCTCTTAAACAGAGATTATAATACCTCCCAGGATTATAAAAATGCTTATTCAGTTCTTAAAGGTCTTTAAATAAAAAGGTAAAGACAAGCAAACAAAAATACATCCTTGTAGGCTCGGCACCCATAGCACAGTGGTTATGGCGCCAGCCACATACACCAAGGGTGCTGGGTTCGAACCCAGCCCAGGCCAGCTAAACAATGACAACTGCAACAAAAAATAGCCGGGCGTTGTGGTGGGTGCCTGTAGTCCCAGCTACTTGGGAGGCTTATGCAAGAGAATTGCTTAAGCCCAAAGTTTGAGGTTGCTGTGAGCCATGGCGCTACAGCACTCTACTGAGTGCGACATAGTGAGACTCTATCTCAAAATACATAAATAAATAAATAAAATAAACAATAAAAAAATAAAAAATATGTCCTTGTAACCTCCAGGCTTGCAATCTCCTGATTCAGAACAGTGTTGACTTTGTACTTAGCCAGACTAAGGTGTGTGTTAACAAAGCAAGGTGTGTACAAGGTGCTGTCCTGCCGGCTGCCCTGGATAATTTGCACTTACATGTTCATCAATCTGTTGCCGAGACATGGCTTTCATAATTCAAACTTCCTCCATGCCCTTTGTTAAAATGCTTGGATATCAATTACTTTAATCTCAAATGCAAGCAAATGAAACCTGAACCATCATTGAAAGTTTTCCCAGCCATCAACCAAATAATCACTTGTCTGAGTTGTGAGTTAATGTTTTACATATGGTGCACCAATCTAGATAAGTTGGTTAGAGTATATCAACTTAAAAGTGATCCTTTTCCTCCTTTGGAGTTTGTGAATTTTGTCCTTGGCATGTATATGATAATTTTCTGTGCTGTATGTAGATTTCTTTATTGATAAACTTAATGAAAAGATTTAAGATATAAGGAAAATATTCACAAGAAATAGTTCTGACATCTATTCAAAGAAACCACATTACTGAATCAAAAAAGCATATAATTTATCCATTAAGTGGCTAGCTTGGCTCTCTTATCAGATTAGCGTTTTGTTTTGGTTTTTCCCTGGGTGAAGAAGTAGCTGGTATGGCTTGGTGCCTGTAGCTCAGTGGCTAGGGTGCCAGCCACATACACTGAACCCAGCCTGGGCCTGCAAAACAACAATGACAACTATAACCCAAAAAAATAGCCAGGTGTTGTGGCGGGTGCCTGTAGTCCCAGCTACTGGGGAGGCTAAGGCAAGAGAATCGCTTAAGCCCAAGAGTTAGAGGTTGCTGTGAGCTGTGACACCACAGCACTCTACCGAGGGCGACATAAAGAAACTCTTATCTCAAAAAAAAAAAGAAGTAGCTGGTGAACTCGCATGAGATGCTACACCAACAAGCACAGCACACAGCAGTGCTTAGCGTAGGGCTTGCTTTGTGGAAAAAGAACATCTTATAGGTGGGGAATAATTATGGATTTTCACGTAAATTAGAACTATGCCACAGAAAAAATTCAAAAGCAAGGAGGAAGGAAGAGGATGATAAAGTCAGTCAGCAGTGGTAGCAGGCATGGTAGAAGTAGCACCAAGTTTCTGGAACAATCTACCTTCTCTCCAGCTTTTCTGATTTTCTGATTATACAGCCTTATCTTCTCCTTTGACTTCAAGGATAAGGTAGGCTCCTTGGGTGACGCCAGCCACTGAATGGCCTTTCTTTGTTCTCCCTGAACTCATATCTTTAAAGTCAGATAAATCATTGCTTTGCCCACATTAATGGTGTGGCAGGTGCCATGCAGGTGCCACACAAGCCAGTCAACTGGATAAAGCACATGGTCTTGAACTTGAGGTTAGCGATTATTCCCGAACATGGAATTCAGTTCAAAATCAAACATTACAAGCACTTGGGAGGCTGAGGTGAGTGGATTGCCTGAGCTCACAGGTTCGAGACAGGTCTGAGAGAGAGAAAGACCCCTGTCTCTAAAAAATAACCGGGCATTGAGGTGGGTGCCTCCAGTCCCAGCTACTAGGGAGGCTGAGGCAAGAGGATCTCTTGAGCCTAAGAGTGTGAAGTTGCTGTGAGCTGTGACACTACAGCACTCTACTGAGGGTGCCCAAGTGAGACTCTATCTCTAAAAACAAACAAACAAACAAACAAATAAATAAATAAAATAATAATCTCCCTTATCCTTGGAGGGTATGTTTTAAGACCCCCAGTTGATATCCAGAATTGTTACTAGTACTGAACCCTACACACACACACACACACACACACACACACTATGTTTTTTCCTATACATACATATCTATAATAAAGTTTAATTTATCACAGATAAATTAAAGTAAGAGATAACAATGATCATAATAAAAAGGAAAAAATTATAACAATATACCAGCATCACTCTTATGTGTTTTGGGGCCATTATTAAGTCAAATAAGGGAGATTTGGCCCCAGTGCCTGTAGCCTGTAGCTCAGTGAATAGGGCGCCAGCCACATACACTGAGGCTAGAAGGTTTGAGCCCAGCCATGGCCTGCTAAACAATAATGATGACAACTGCAACCAAAAAAAAAAAAAAAAAACGGGGGGGGGGGGATTTGAACACAAGCGCTACAGTACAGAAGCAGCTGATAAGATAACCAAGAAGGTTACTAAGTGACACTCAGGCAGGTGGGTTTTACAATGACGCTGGACAAAGGGATGATCCACTTCCGGGGTAGAACAGAGTTAATAGTGTGAGTACCCAGAACAGTGTGCAATTTAAAACTCATGATTTTTTTTCCCCTAAATATTCCATTTAATGTTTTTGGGCTACTGAAATCTTGGAAAGCAAAACCTAGGCTAAGGGAGGATTACTGTAATTTTTTCCCTTGGCACGCCACCTTATCTGAAACTAAATGCGTGTACATTGAATTTATAGCTCTAAAATCAGCATATCACACTAACTAATGTTCATAATGAGGATGTCTCGTCCATACCATTGCCACTGTGTTCATAAAGTGCCAAACCTGTTAAACCACCAGCCAGACCGATCTTCCTCCGCACAGTTTCCCTCATAATTGTCATGGTCTCTGTCCCACGTGCTGAACTTCATTCTTTGGTGACTCGCCCACCACTGCACCTCAGGATGAAATTTCCCTGCCAAGGAATCTCCAGCAGTTCCAGAATATTCCCCAATATTCAACTCATAGAAATTCTAAAGGAAAAGAGACAAGTTCCACTATCAGTGGTCACTATGGAAAAACATGTTTATTTCATTTAAAAAAAAAAACAGGTGTTTGGCATGGTACATTTTTATTTCCCCTGACTTCAGGGTTATATTGTGTATTTTAAGCATTAATTTGTGGTTTTACTTATTGGATAATTTTCATACCTTTTCATCTCCCACTTTGAAATTTTTATATTGTGCATAACGGCTATTTTTTTCAAAATCTGCAAGGTCGATTTTTAAAGTGTAGTCATCTAGGGGAAAACAGCAACAAGAAATTGTAATTTTTAAAATGTGTGACATGACATTAACCACTGATGCTTAGAAATAACTTACAGCTCTATTTTACTCTTTCCATTTCCTTCTGCCAAGAATCAGTTTTCAAAGAATTAAAGATGACACCACTGTATTTATAACATGAATATTTTATTGTGTAATTTACTTGAAAAAAATGAATTAAAGGTAAGACATTCCTACTGGATCTATCACAGGAAAAGCTAATGCAGTGTCCTTGATAAAAAGCACTAGAAAAAAAAATAAGTTCTTAGATTAAGAAATCTAACAACAGAAGGGTAGACATTTTAAGGAGTTCAATAGTTTATCTTCTTTTTCATAATTTCAATATGAATGTTGATCTTAAAATAATTACTATTAACGACTTTTACAACCTCTAGTAGTCAAGCTCCAAGGTTGTTGTAATGTAGTTGCCATTGGCTGCCTATGCAAGAACTTAGCTATTTTCGTGGTAGTATAAAAGATCAGGTTGCAATCTCTTTATTTTATTTATTTATTTATTTTTGAGACTGAGCCTCAAGCTGTCATCCTGGGTAGAGTGCCGTGGCATCACAGCTCACAGCAACCTCCAGCTTTTGGGCTTAAGAGATTCTCTTGCCTCAGCCTCCCAAGTAACTGGAACTACAGGTGCCCACCACAACGCCTGGCTATTTTTTGGTTGTAGTTGTCATTGTTGTTTGGCGGGCCCAGGCTGGATTTGAACCCGCCAGCTCTGGTGTATGTGGCTGGCATGAGCCAGGCGCAGTGGCTCATGCATGTAATCCCGGCATTCTGGGAGGCCTCGGCGGGTGGATTGCCTGAGCTCACAGGTTCGAGACCAGCCTGAGCCAGAGCAAGACCTCATCTCTAAAAATAGCTGGGCATTGTGATGGGCACCTGTAGTCTCAGCTACTTGGGAGGCTGAGGTAAGAGAATCGCTTAAGCCCAAGAGTTTGAGGTTGCTGTAAGCTGTGATGCCATGGCACTCTACCCAGGGTGGCAAGTGAGACTCTGTCTCAAAAACACAAATAAATAAATAAAAAAAGTTCTTCGTTGGTGGCTTAGGGGTAGATACACCAGTCGCACAAGAGGACAGACAAGAAAGAGATCGGGAGGGGTCTTGGAAACAAATGCCCAGCTGTTTAGGCAGGGAATTCTGGATTCTTCCTTATTGGAGCAAGCTTAGAAGGGGGTGCAGGCTCCTGTTGGGCTTGTTGCTTTGGCATCATGGACACTTCAGCCCAAGCGAGCCAAGACCATGAGGTGAATGAGAGCAGTAAGGCTGGCTAAGCCAACTGTCCTAAAAATAAACTGCACTACCCTAGAAGTGTTTGTAATAACATCAATTTAGAAATGGTCTGTAACTGCAATTTTGCTTGATCATTCAAAACTTATGTAATGGGGATCAAACTATTTTCCGAGGCAATGTATTAGCCTTAAGCGCCATCATAATTGAAGAATGCAGTGACAAGGGCCCTGTCTTTTGCGTACCATACATAGTTGTGAGTTCTGGAACTGATAAATATATTTTTGCTATCTTGAGAGTAGCCAGCCTGAATTCCAAATCAAAACATGAAGAGGAAACAGATTTGTTGGCCAAGTCCATTTGGGTGAATGTACATATAATAATGTCTTGAAACATAGTAAGTTTGGATTTTGTATATTTAGGAGGAGCCAAGGGGTTATTGCTTTTATAGTTTTAGTGAGAAAACAGATAAATATTCAAGGTGCAAAAGAAAAAGAAAGCTGTCATGATAAATGTTATGTATCTGGCATAAAACACTTAAAGTTAGGAAGATAAATAAGTCAAAGAAAAGGAAACCTTATAGAAATTTACAGAGCACTGATCACAAGAAAGACAGGGTTAGGCTTTTGGAATTATGCATCCTCTCTAGCTGTTATTCTGGTTTCTCATAATTATAATCCTACTGGCTAGAAACATATAGAAACACTAATAGCTTTCCTGAACTTGGATGGAAAAAAGAAACTCTTTTGGGGGGGAAGGGGGGATAGCATTGTTTATTTTTTCTTAACTTTTTTTATTAAATCATAGCTATACATTAATGCATTTATGGGGTACAATGTGCTGATTTTATATACAATTTGGAATGCTTACATCAAACTGGTTAACATAGCCTTCACCTCACTTCCTTAATTGTTGTGTTAAGACATTTATACTCTACTCTTAATAGATTTGACATGTACCCTTGCAATATGCACCATAGGTGAGGTCCCACCGATTACCTTCCCTCCATCTGGCTGCCCCCTCCCCTCCGCTCCTCCTCCTCTTCCCTCCTTCATCCTGGGCTACAGTTGGTTTTATCACACATATGAAAGTGTGGTTGATTAACTATTGGTTTCATAGTAGTACTGAGTACTTTTTCTTCCATTCTTGAGCTACTTTACTAGGAAGAATATGTTCCAGCTCCATCCATGTAAACATAAAAGAGGAAAAAATTAACTCTCGCTCTTACATTTAATGCATTGCCAGTGTAATTTCGTGTGCTTTCCAGGGCGATGCAATTGGCTTTTATGAAACATTCAGGATCAGACCTGACGGGGACTGACCACAGTCTCAGACTAAAACGGAGAAAGAAAAACAATGAACGGGAGTGAAGGAATGTAGGAAATAGAAGTTTGGAAAAGTGGTTATCAAACTGATGATATTTTTGAGAAATAATGAACTTCAATATTTTAATTCAATACGAATATTCAATATGTAGAGAAATATTGAAGTTCTATTCCTTAAAAGTAGGAATGTAAAATCACATAGAAAGAATTGTACAAATGTATGCAATTGGCTTGAAATATATGTAAAAAAGACAGATTGATGGATGGATGGAGTAATAAGCAGACAGACAGGAGATGAAATGACCAGAGTAAAATGTTAATGTAGAATTGAGGTGGCAAGTTAAAATTTCTTCCATATTTATTGTACCTTGGAAAACATTCTGAAAAATAAAATGCATGTGTGTGTAGAAATGAGAACGTTTAGTATATTACAGTATATGGTTGCAAAAACAGCCTTCATTGCCCAATTCTTCACTTCTCCCCTTTGCAATATGTGTCTCCTCCTATTGTCTATTTCCTTTGCTCTTGAATCTGAGCTGGTCCTGGACTGGCCTTCACCAATAGAAGGAAGCAACTGTGTGCCAGTTTTGAGCCTAGGTTGCAAGAGACTTATGTGCATCTAATCTCTTTTCCAGAATCCTGCCTTTGCTACAAGTCCAGGCTAGCTAGCTGGAAGACAGAGGCCACATGGTGCAGAGTTGAGTCCTCCATCGGAGGCCAACCTAGAGCAGCAACTTCAACCACGAAGTTGATTACAGACCCATGAGCAAGCCCAGCCCTGATCACCGCATCACCCAGCCAACTTTCACATTTGTGGGAAATAATAAATAGTCAAAAAATTTAAAGGTCTTGTTACACAACACTGTTGTGGCAATAGATAGCTGTAACAGTGTATATAATCTCCAGGCATGAAGTGTATATGATCTTCAAAGCATTAAGAAAAAATGATTATGATATTACATTTCCTGGAAATAGAAAATAAATTTGAGAAAACAACTTCCTCCCAAGCCACCTCTAGTTTCTTTTCTTCTATTTCTAATTTAAGCAGTCATGTTTTACGGGGGGTGGGGAGGGGATCATTGCTGTCTGCAAATTATAGCAGTTATTGAATTAGTTCCATTGCCTATAATTGAGTGGAAACATTTTTATTTTGGTTGTTTTTATCCTATTTGAAATAAATTTGACATCAGGCAAAACTTACCTTGGGTGGTCAGTAAGTGAAGATTTTTATTACCCAGCCAATATTCGCCATTTTTTTGGACAAAATTTCCAAAGCCATTTTCATAGTCATTCCAACCTCTAAAAAACATGAAGTGCAAGCTGATTTTAGCAAAGTGGATCTGTAGTACCCAAAGTAAACATCACCCACTGCTACCCCAGCTGCCAGTATCTTCTTGAGCAGTTAATTTACTTTCAATATTCTTAGAAAGAGTGAAATTCTAACTAATAAACTGCAAGAGATGATCAAAAGATGTAATTTACAAAGGTCCTATTTGCTACTCCCAATAAATTCGCGTGCCGTGATTTGCACACCTGTTGAAGTTCTCGCTGCCATCAGATCGTCTCTGAATTACAGTCCAGCCACCTCCATCAGACATGTCACAATAAACAGGGAGTTCTGCTGGGCTCTGGAGAGGTTTGATCTTGTAAAATCCACTCTGTTTATATCCATCATTGAAAATCTCTGAACAATCTGTTTATAAAAAAAGGTAATGTAACATGTATTACGTGTCTTTATTTCCTCCAGGGAGCTTCTGAATGAGATAACTCTAACAGAGACAGATAAACATGTCACGTAGATAATTGGTTTTTTAAAATTGCATCTTGCACAACTTCTAGTGGACATTAGGAAAATCTTATTTCCTTCCCCAGTACCTGTTACTCGACTCCTTGATAGGTACACAGAACAAAAGGAGTTTCTCATTTCTAATTTTTGTAGAGAACAGCTTTAAAAAACAAAGTACGTGTTTTCAGTCAATTATAGTGTATTTAAACAGAAATTATAGCTTTATCAGAAAAATAGGAGAATTTGTCTCTCCTATAAAGCTGACATGAAAGTTGAAATACAGGCTTGGTACTTGTAGCTCAGTGGCCAGGGTGCCGGCCACATACACCAGGGATGGTGGGTTTGAACCTGGCCTGGGCCTGCCAAACAACAATGACAACTGCAACAAAAAAAATAGCCAGGCACATATGGTCTCAGGAACTTGGGAGGCTGAGGCAAGAGAATCACTTAAGCCCAAGAGTTGGGGGTTGCTGTGAGCTGTGATGCCATGGCAGTCTACTGAGGGTGACACAGTGAGACTCTGTCTCAAAAAAAAAAGAAAGAAAAGAAAGAAAGTTGGAATATAAATAATTTCATACAGATTATTTTAATTTATAGCATAATAAGTCATTCTGAACATCTGGAAATGAACCCCAAATAGTAATCTTGTCAGATTCTTATAACCACCCAGTCTCACCAGAATTTTTACAAACTCACTAAAATTTCTAACAGTCCAATCTTGGATGTTTTTGCTAAAAACTGCAAGCTTCTACAATTCTGTTTCCAGAGGTGGCCAACTTTTTTTTTCTCTGCTGCTCATTGGAAGAATAAGTTGCCCTGGGCCACACATTAAATACACAAACACAGGCTCTGCACCCATAGCACAGTGGTTTTGGTGCCAGCCACATACCTGGAGGCTGGCAGGTTCGAGCCCCGTCCAGGCCAGGTGTTGTGGCGGGTACCTGTAGTCCCTGCCACTTGGGAGGCTGAGGCAAGAGAATTGCTTGAGCCCAAGAGTTTGAGGTTGCTGTGAGCTGTGATGCTACGGCACTCTACCGAGGGTGACATAGTGAGACTCTGTCTCAAATAAATAAATAAATAAGTAAGCAAACAAACACACAAGTATTAAGGAAAGCTGATTAGTAAGCAAAGAAAGTCCTCACAGATCAGCATGTGGCCCACGAGGCTGCAGGTTGAACACCTCAGTATCCCTTAATATTTCTTAACTGTGGTATTCCTTTGGACACTGAAGCAAACACAGCTACCGATTTGTCACCAAAAAGTAGTATCTCTTTTGTAAGCCACTTGAGCATGAAATAAATTAATACCCATTGGCAATTCCTAGGCTGATCTGTACAGACTTAGAGAACATAGCGAGTGTGGATCTCTCTAGATACCTATGAGGCGGTATTTTAGGATGATTGAAGCAATAATCCCATAAAGAGGTAAATCTCAAGAAGACCCAGCTACAAATGTTTGAATAAAAATACTGTCATGGAACATTGCCAACGTTCACATTTTACCCTTAACATCTTTTGTTATTTTTCTTTCCTAAGAAAAGCTTTCTCTGCCTGATTGGATAATTCCATTCTTTTTTTTTTTTTTTTTTTTTTTTTTTTTGATAATTCCATTCTTTTACCATATTTTTAAATTCTTTCTCCATTTTTATTGTTTTGATGCCAAATTGTCTACAATTCCCTTTTGTTTTGTAACAGATAAATATACTGTACTTTAAATAGATTGAATGGGCCATAGAAATCCGAAGAGAAAAGAAAATAAAGAAGCTTAGTCATTTTCTAAAACCTGCACAAGGTTGGGGCCAATCACATATCACTGCTTTGGTGAGATGTTTGTCTTTGTAATGATTTCGGCTTTAGTCATAAATTTATTTTTGAGGTTGAGAAACACAAGTGTTTCTTATACATGCTGAATTATAAAAGGGATCCTGTCTTGGCAATTAAATAGGAAGAAAAGCAATGGGGAAATGGTTACCTAAAATTAGCTCAATGTTGTTAAGCTTACCTCCTGAAGTTAAGTATATTGTATAAGATTTTCATTTAAGTTTGCAGATTTTCTTTTTTTTTTTTAGACAGAGCCTCAAACTGTCGCCCTGGGTAGAGTGCCGTGGCATCACAACTCACAGCAATCTCCAACTCCTGGGCTCAGCAATTCTCCTGCCTTCGCCTCCCAAGTAGCTGGTGCCTGCCACAAAACAATGCCCGGCTATTTTTGGGTTGGAGCCATCATTGTTGTTTGGCAGGCTGGGGCTGGTTTTGAACCTGCCAGCTCAGTTGTATGTGGCTGGCGCCTTAGCTGCTTGAGCCACAGGCACTGAGCCTTTACTATACAGATTTTAACTCCATTAGGGAAGGAGTTTTTTGTTTACATTTAATTTCCTACTAAAGAGCTGCATACTGAAGACTCACAGTGCTCAGACTACTTTCCAGGCAAATGTGGAATTAATTAGGTATAACATTTGCCTCCCGAAAACTTAGTGAATATTGAGGTTTGAAGCCAACATTTTCTATTTGTTTTTATTTTACACCGACTAAGAGTTTTTGTTTTTGTTTTTTAACTTTCCTCCTCCCCAGAGGAAAAACACAATTTAAGATTTAAATTTAGAGAAAACTTTTCAACTGAAAAAAAAAAAACAGCAACAAGAACAAAAACCCCAACAGAGAAATAAGTATTAAAAAAGCAAAAAGCACCAGTAGTTCAACTGCTTGTAGCAAACAATTTACAGAGCCTGCCTGGGGAAATGTGACTTCAACTCTAACAGCAGAAAGTTGGAGCAATAGGGTTTAGAACATAAAGTAGATATTTAAAACTATGATTTTCAAAATGTTTTGACTCACTCAACTCCCTGAAGAACAGGTAAGGGAAAGGAAGGGTTAAAGAGCTGTGTGTTTATGGAAGTTAAAAACCAAAACAAAACAGGATTTTGGGATACTTACATAATATTAGAGGGAGGCCAGGGCTTCCTGCCTTCTGTTTTGACTAACTTTATGTTAAGTTGGGAGATGTGTGTAGTTTCTCTGATCATGCAGAAAGCAAGCCTTGTTGGAAGGCTGAATTCTTTAAGCTCGGAAAGTGAGTGACATGACAGCCTGCCAAATGTCTCTGAATGGTGGCTGAGGCTCAAAGTTGTGTATTAAAGAACCCCACATTGTAAATGCAAAAAAAAAAAAAAAAAGCCAAAACACCAGACAGCAACAGAGGTCAGCTGCCAGTCCAAGAGCATGCTGGAACATTCCAGAACTGGCCTCCGCCACCACCATCCTTTCCCCAGGCAACATAGGAAGAAAACTGAGCGGTTAAAGGAAATTGGCTCTTTGGAGAGCACATATTCTTGTAGGATGGAGTGAGTGGAGCCTTTCCTCTGAAAACAAGGGAGGGGAGATATAACAATATCCATAAATAACTAATATTCTTTTTTATTTTTTTATTTTTGCAGTTTTTGGCCAGGTCTGGGTTTGAATCCGCCACCTTCAATATATGGGGCCTGTGCCCTACTCCTTTGAGCCACAGGGGCGCTGCCCTAAATAACTAATATTCATTGAGTACTTTCTTTGCACTAACCACTATGTTAAATACATTAACTCATTTAATCCTTACAACAAATAAACAGATACTCTTATCATTCCCATTTGGGGGATGCATATGAGGTAAATAAAGGTTAAGTAATTTGCCCAAAGACCACAGCTACCACGATGGATAGCTGGACTTGAACATACGCTATCCTCAGAGTCCATACATTATCTGCTTTGTATACTTGAGAGACCCACATAAAGATTGAGGGCTCCTGCAGAGGGGGGCGCACTGGAACCAGCAGTCTTGCCGACTGAACAGATGTAGTGATGTCAATTTATTGTGATTGTTACCAGTTAAAGTGATTTTGACACAGTAATCCTTTAATTCATAATTCAATAGCACCCAAACACTTAAAGATACAACTTAATTACATGCTGTATAAAATCATGTGATTTATGCATTGTTTGCACAAAATACTAGGTTGTATGTAATTAGGTGTTTTCTACCACGAGATAAATTAGAATCCAGAAAATAACTAATTTGGTAATAACATAGTAACTTGTAAATAAGAACGAAGAAAGTTCTACTTCTACAGATCATAAATATGAACAATTTAATTTTTTTAAACTTAAGGACACCAACAACACAAACTTTAACATGAGCAAGTTCTTATAAATTTTAAACAATATTATATAGCATACATATTATTCCATATTACATTTTTATGGAATTTGCATTGTGTATTTTACTTACTGGCTGTCCTTGGTAGGCTTTCTAGCACTACTTATCTGTATGTTGAAAAATAGTGTGCAATCAAACTCTATTTATATTTTATATTTTATTCACTCTTATCCTCCATTATTCCACCGTATATGAAGAGTATTAAGTGCAAATGTGCTGACTTCTGGATTTCCTTTTTTTAGCTGTTATATCCAGAAGCCATCATCTAGAATGCCTAGCATCTATCTTACTATAACACACAATATAATGTTTTGGCGTTACAGCTCACAGAAACCTCTAACTCCTGGGCTCAAGCAATTCTCTTGTCTCAGCCTCCCAAGTAGCTGGGACTACAGGTGCCTGGCTATTTTTAGAGGTGAGGGTCTCACTCTGGCTCAGGCTGGCCTGGAACCTGTGAGTTCAGGCAATCCACCAACCTTGGCCTCCCAGAGTGCTGGGATTATAGGCATGAGCCACTGTGCCTGGCCTAACCTTGGCATTAATTCCTACTATTAGGCAGAGTTTCACTATGTTGCTCTCAGTAGAGTGCCGTGGTGTCACAGCACACAGCAACCGCAAATTCTTGGGCTTAAGCAATTCTTTTGCCTCAGCCTCCCAAGTACCTGGGACTGTAGGCGCCTGCCACAATGCCTGGCTGTTTTTTTTTGTTTGTTTGTTTATTTGTTTTGAGACAGCGTTTCACTTTGTCACCCTTGATAGAGTGCAATGTCCGTCACAGCTCACAGCAACCTCCAACTCCTGGGCTTAGATGATTCTCTTGCCTCAGCCTCCTGAGTAGCTGGGACTACAGGCACCCACCACAATGCCTGGCTATTTTTTGTTGCAGTTTGGCTGGGAATGGGTTCGAACCTGCCACCTGCAGTATATGGGGCCGGTGCCCTAACCACTGAACAACAGGTGCTGCCCAGCCTGGATATTTTTTGTTGCAGTTTTCATTCTTGTTCAGCTGGCCCGGGCTGGGTTTGAACCCATCAGCCTTGGTGTATGTGGCTGGCACCCTAACCTCTGTGCTATGGGCACCGAGCCAAGTAACTGATTTCTTGCCTTATTATTTGGTGACCTCTTGTTCCTGAGGGTCTGCTCCCTAAACTTCTTAACACAATGACTAGATTTTTAGTTCTTAAGCCTCAGTCTTCCCATGACAGTTTGCAGGGTTCCACTAACAAATGTCTGCTTGTCAGTCTCCTGCCATTATTGACCCTTGACTCAGTGTTGATAACCTGCTCAGACTGTGTTCACACAGATAGCCTGAATCTTTTCCATTCCTTTTTTTTTTTTTTTTTTTTAATTTTTTTGCCAGGGCTGGGTTTTAACCCTCCACCTTCAGTATATGGGGCGGTGCCCTATTCCTTTGAGCCACAGGCAACCTCCCAGATACCCTGAATCTTGAGCTTGATTTGGAATTTAGAATAACACCACTTCAGTGCATCCATTGGTTCTTGACCTTGAGATCAGTTTTGCACCTATGTTTGCAACCACACATCTGTAAGCTTATCCCTTGAATGACAGCCCACACCTGTTTTTATCTGAGTGGTCCCTGGTTTCTCTGTGTCCCAAGTTCCAGGAGCATAGGCCACCCTCAACCTACACTGATCCCCGTGACTGTACAACTGTGGCTCTGGCCTAAGGGCATGGGGGAGGGAAGTGGGCTCTAAGGATCAGGTTAAAGGATAAAAACACTGATTGACAGAGGCTCAGTAGCCCAGGATAAGGAGTCTGAGCAAAAAGAGGTTAGGATCTTGGTAAGAGAGAAAAAGGGAGCATTTTACTGAAGCATAGGCTCTAAGGTTCTCATAACTCTCATATCCTAATCTTGTGAGTATATGTAGAAATACAAAATAAAGATGCTTTTGTCCCATAAACTTTGGTTCTCTACAGTCTTTTGATTATAGTTAGATATATTTCCCAATTTATATTTGCTTATCTTGCTATTCCTCTCTTTCTGTAATACCTTTTCTCCATTCACAGATATAAGAACCTGTTATATCCCAGGCACTTCTGATAGGAAGGTAAAAGTGCATTAAATATTATCTGACCTTACCAAGTGATCAGCTAATTAGCCAAGAAAGACTCTAAATGGAAATTATAATGCATCACAGTAGTGCTAGAGTAAACATATAAACGAAGTGTATTATCATTGTTTGTTTCATTTACTATAAAAGATGGCTTTTAATTCCCAAGGGAGTCAAATGAATAGGTTTTGTTTTTTTTGAAAGGGACAATTTTCTATTGAGAATAATGATACCTGTAGAGATGTGTATCATGAGTTGGCAGTTTGAGATCATTTAGTGTCTGGGGAAGATATACAGGCCTCATTAAAAGGTTAATGACCAAACCATAAACTATACATTTAAAACTACCCGTTTATTTTCCTTAGTGATTCTTTGTCCCTTTATGCCCTTTTATTCTATTACTTTATTTGCCACCCTGTGGCCCATTAGGGTTTCTGAAAGGAAAACTGCATAAACACACCAAGGAAAGACAGACAAAGACCGTATATACTCGAGTATAAGCCGAGTTTTTTCCGGCACAAAATTTGTGGCGAAAAACCCAAACTCGGCTTATACAGGTTATTTGATTCGGTGCGCGCGCACCTAATCAAATGCACGTAGTCTCCAGTCGTCTTTGTGATTTAGCTTGATTACCTGTTAAGCTACGGTTTTCTGCACTTTGTTTAAAGTTTTAAAGTTGTTGCTAGTTTACAGTTTTTCTTTAGCAATAAATATTGAAAAGCATTTAACCTACTGATTCCCGAATTATTGTAATTGTTTTGGGTATATATTTTTATTTTTGAAATTTACCAGTGGCTGCTGC